>CAUYRH010097400.1:0-23609 GCA_963574655.1 Perodicticus potto
TTCATTCGTTTCCTGGCCAAGGAACCCATACACCTATATATACCCTGAGGCTAGAGGCCTAGAGGAGGAGACGGGGAAAGACCGGGAGAGGAACGGAGAGAGCTTCTCTCTTCCCACTTGAAATCTCTCCCTCTACCAGGAGCTTTGGTGTTTTCTGTATTCTTTTCTGTAAATCAATTCTGTCTTACCACAGAGGGGTGGGGGTGTGGGAAATAATGTAATGAAGAATAATAAAATACATGTATTTAAAAAATAAAAATAAAAATAAAAATAAAAGTTTAACTGTTGGAAGAAAAAAAAATAATAATAAATAAATAACCAAATTATAAGGTTGTCAATTATATTTCAAGACAACTGCCTTATAATTTAAAAAATTATGAGTTATCTTATATATATAAAAATATATATACACAAATGGTATTTCAAAGAAAGTACCCTGTACCTATCTCCTACCTTCTAAATACAACTGCACTACTATCTAGGAAGCCTTCTGCATGGTCTTTCCCAAATATAAGCCTTTGCCTCCCCCATCTAGGAGAAATTTTTTTTAAGTTATGCCTTTATCTTTCATTATAGTTCTACAATATTTGTACTATATATGTTGTTTAAATTGTAAGTTTTGAAATTTTCTACAAATGTGCTATACCTCTGTAACTTGTGCTCTTCACTCGACATTGTAATTTTTGAGCCTTCCATTTTTTTACCTAGTGATTCAGTTCTGTATAGTTAACTAATTAATAGTACTCTAAATTAAAGATAGCAAACCCTGCTTCACCAAGGATGCTGGCAAGATAGTGAAGATAAAGTGCTTACAGCAGTGATTCATTATAGGTATCATATGTACATATATGAAGTATTATATAATTGTTAATAATTATATATAATAGCAATTGCTCCTTTCTTTGTTAGTGCATGTGATTTCATCAACTGTATTAGCCCTTAACAGTTTTCAAAGTATAGTAAAATCCAAGTGACACAGACTTTTGGGAAATGCCTCATTCTAGATACTTGGAGTTTTTGTATAGCTAAGATTCACATTTTTTCTTTCTTTTTTTAGAGACAGAGTCTCACTTTATCGCCCTCAGTAGCGTGCCGTGGTGTCACAGCTCACAGCAACCTCCAACTCCTGGGCTTAGGCGATTCTCTTGTCTCAGTCTCCTGAGTAGCTGGGACTACAGGTGCCTGCCACAACGCCCAGCTATTTTTTGTTGCTATTGTCATTGTTGTTTAGCTGGCCTGGGCTGGGTTCAAACCTGCCAGCCTCAGTGTATATGGCTGGCCCTGTAACCACTGTATTACGGGTGCTGAGTCAAGACTTACATTTTTTATGTGCCAACTTGTTTTTATATACCAATGTATGTTTTAAAATTTAAACAACCTAAAGAATGAGTTGTATAAAAACTTTCAGCCATTTTCAAATTTATGAACATGTGTGATAGAGCAGACTACAAAATATTTTGTCTTCTATTTTCAAAACATGACTTCATTTGTACACTTCCATGTATTGACAGGGCCTATGTAGCTGCCATGTTTCTATGACTGTGTGCTTCACTGATCTCTATTCTAGCCAGAGAAAGAGCAGCCCAATAAAGAAGTTGTCTGGCTCTGAGGAAGACAATACATCCTTCTTGGGGGCGGTCTTAGCCCATTTGGACTGCTAGAACAGAATTCCATAGACTGAGTAGCTTATAAACAGAAATTTATTTATCACAGTTTTGGATGCTGCGGTTCTGGCAGATATGTGCCTGGAGAGGGCCCACTTCCTTGGTTATGGATGGTGTCTTTGCAACATATCTTCATATAATAGAAGAGGCAAGGCAGCTCTCTGGGGCTTTTTTCTTTTTGAGACAGGGTCTCCCTCTGTCACCCCAGCTAGAGCGCAGTAGTATCATAAGAGCTCACGGCAACCTCTCAAAATCTTGGGCTCAAGTGATCCTCTTGCCTCAGCCTCCCTAGTGGCTGGGACTATAATTGTGCACCACCATGCTTGGCCAACATCTTGTAGAGATGAGGGGGTCTTGTTCAAGCTGGTCTCTAATTCTTGGCTTCATGCAATCCTCTTGCCTCAGGCTCCCAAAGAGCTAGAATTGTAGGTGTGAGCCATCTCACCTGGCCTTGGGGTTTCTTTTATAAGTACACTAAGCCTATTCATAACCTCCCAAATGTTTTACACCTCTTAGCACCATCACACTGGTGAATGAGTTTCAACATATGAATTTTGGGGGAACACAAACATTCAGACTGTAGCAGTAGCCACCAATTTTTTTTCCGTTGCAGCCACTGGTGCCAGTTTCCACGCTGCTGTCTGAGCCTGTGTAAACCAACGCCAATTGTTGTGTGGCAGCTGCCTGGAACTCTGTGCTGACAAGGACTGTGAGGTTCAGTTCCGATTCGGCAGGAGGCAGTACTCTGATAGAGTACTGGTGTCTGACAGAGCCACAGTTCCCTGCACTACTGCTCCTAATTGTAAAGAGAAGATGTTAAGTGACTCCAAGGCAGTGCTAGGCTTCCAATTAACATACCCTGGTTACTCAGGGTGCTGGGAGCCCTAAACAGCTCTCTCCTTTCACTACTACTGCACGTATCTGGTTATACTTGCAAACTTATGTTTATAGGCACTGTAATTGTGTATTGTATTTGTACCCTGACTCAGGCATTAATTTATTTAAAATAATATTTTAATATTTTCAAGGATTTGGGCATCTTGAAATTCTGTTTCTGTTATTTCTAATTCTGTAACATGGCTCAGAAATGTGCTATGTAAAATTTTTGTTTAAAAGTATATAATTTTGTTTTCAGAATATGACTGAAGATATGTCTAATGTGTAATTTTTTGCAAGTCTATTAGCATGGTTCTTTTAAAATCATTTTGTTACAACATTCTTTGGGGTATATACACGCAGTTATGTTTTCAGTTTCATGTAACTTTTTTTTTATCATTTCTTGCCCCTTTATTCTTACATGTTTCCTTCTATGTCCTATGCTCTAGATTCTGTTTACTATCTGTTTGTTAGTCAAGATTACTTACAGCTCTAAAAACCAGAATATCTGACATACAGTCTGAACAAGCAAGTGTAGAGAAGAGGCTGGTAGGTAGGGCCAGGCTGTCAAAGCTTTTATTCTGGTTTGGCGCCCATAGCACAGAGGTTATGGTGCCGGCTACCTACACTAAGGCTGGTGGGTTTGAACCCAGCCCAGGCCTGCTAAACAACAATGACAACTGCAACAGAAAAATAGCTAGGCCTTGTGGCAGGCACCTGTAATCCCAGCTACTAGGGAGGCTGAGGCAAGAGAATCACTTAAGCCAAAGAGTTGGAGGTTGCTGTGAACTGTGACACCAGAGCACTCTAAGGAGGGTAACACAGTGAGACTCTGTCTTAAAACTTTATTCTATCAAGATGAAAAACCAGTCACAGGGTTTAAATGGGAATGGGAGACATACTCATGTATCATGTTTTTCACTTTCTCAAGAGATTGCTCTGGTGCTGTGTGGAGCATGGACTGTCAAAAGGGCAAAGGAAGGGAGACTGCTTGGAGACTGTCTGTGGCAGCAGGCCAGTAAGTGAGGAAGGTGGCTGAAACTGGTTGTAGATATGTAGATAGTGAAGAGGCTGCAACCAGGATGGTGGTGTAGGCAAAGCCAACAGGATTTGCTATGGGATGGCATAGGGAGTGAGAAGGGAACAGGAGAGCCAGGATGATTCCTTATGCTGGAGTCACCTGGGTGTTCCCCTCAGGGAAGAGGCCCCAGGCCTGGGAGTTATGAGCAGACAGTTGAGACTGTGTGGGGTCACCCTGAGAAGAGAACACACAGGAGAGAGAAGTGGGTAGAGGGTTATCAGAGATCTGGTAGAGGAGGAGGAACAGGATAGAGAAAGGTGGGAGGAAACCCCAGAGGGGATCTGGAAAATCCAGAGGAAAGAGTTTCCCAAAGAAGGAAGTGCTCAATTGTATTATCTATGTCAAATGCAGCCAAAAGACTGAGATTAAAAACACTCAACATTGAATTTGGCAAAATGGAGATTATTAGTGACATGCATCAAGGCAACATCAGTGAAGTGGTAAGGAGGAAAGCTGGAAGGGAATGGGCTCACGGGAGAACATGAAGGAAAGTAGCTGGAACGGAGCAGAGAAACAGAATGGTAAATGGGGAGGAATTTGGGGTCCCAGGAGGTCTGCTTGTTTAAGGCACAACATTAAGGCATGTCTGTAGGCTGAAAATGGCAGAGGACCACTACATACACAGAACTCCAGGGTTCAGCCCCAAAAGTACTTGAAGTTGTAACTTTAATCTTTAAAATCTCTAAATAGGATTCTTGCTATTTATTTAATAATATACACATTCCCCAATTAGTATTTTCCTGGGAGAACACATCTTAGAGTTTTTTTTTTTTTTTTTGAGACAGTTTCACTGTGTCACCCTCGGTAGAGTGCTGTGGTGTCACAACTCACAGCAACCTCCAACTCTTGGGCTTAAGCAATTCTCTTGCATCAGCCTCCCAAGTAGCTGGGTCAACAGGCGTCCGCCACAATGCCCAGCTATTTTATTTTTTTCATTGTTGTTGTAATTGTTTGGCAGGGCTGGGCCTGGTTTGAACCCGCCACCCTCGGTGTATGAGGCAGCGCCCTGCCAACTGAGCTATGGGTGCCGCCTACATCTTAGTTTTTAATACCCAAACTGCACAGCAGCTATTTATCTGTCAATACATTTTTTCCAGCTACTATTTATATATGTAAAATTTGTTGAGTCTTCAAAAAACGCAATATTTTAAACTAAATGGCTTGCTGGAAAAGCGTCATTTTGCTTCAAAACACTATTGGTAGACCATCATATGCCCATCATTTCACAAAGCTTTGCCGTATGACAAAAGAGATGTGCATGTATGATGTAGCTGGTCTTAGGCCACTGCTAGTGCCAACAAAGTAATGGTAGTTAACCACCAAGTTAAATGTAAGATGACCAAGAAGCAACGTTTTAAGTATTTTACATCTTTTTATTTATTTATTTTTTTGAGACAGAGCCTCAAGCTATCACCCTGGGTAGAGTGCTGTGGCATCACAGCTCACAGCAACCTCAAACTCTTGAGCTTAAGCGATTCTCTTGCCTCAGCCTCCCAAGGAGCTGGGACTACAGGCACCCGCCACAATGCCTGGCTATTTTTTGGTTGTAGTTATCATTGTTTGGCAGGCCCAGGCTGGATGCGAACCTGCCAGCTCTAATGTATGTGGCTGGCACCTTAGCCACTTGAGCTACAGGCACCGAGATATTTTACATCTTAATATATTAATTGTAACATAATCTAAGAGCCAAGTTGTGATTTAGGTTATTGGTAAGGTTTTTTGACTGACTTGCTATGCCTTGTCATTTTGCCATTTAAAATAATGGGAAATAGGTTCTCATTAGTTTTTTTCTTGGAAAAAGTCTGACACTTCAGTGATAAATTACTGATAGTTACTTTTTTTTTTTTTTTGAGACATAGTCTCATTATGTTGCCCTTGGTAGAGTGCTGTTGTGTCACAGCTCACAACAACCTCAAGTTCTTGGGCTTAAGCAATTCTCTTGCCTCAGTCTCCCAAGTAGCTGGGACAATAGCTGCCACAAAGGCCCAACTATTTTTTGTTACTGTTGTCATTGTTGTTTAGCAGGCCCTGGCCGGGTTCGAACCCAGTAGCCCCAGTGCATATGGTTGGGTCCCTAACCACTGAGCTATGGGTGCTGAGTCAATTACTGATAGATATTAACGGCAGGTGACTTTCAAACTCTGCCTTAGCAAGTTTTACAATTTTAATTACTTACCTTGCAAATTACCTTACTCCATTTCTTCCAAATCTTGTAGCAAAACTGATGATCCAAGAAGATATATCACCAAAATTCTGCTGTTTCACATCTCTCCTGTGAAGAATTGGGACTGTGCATTCTCCAGTGTGAGAAGCATGTTGTAATGTAGTTAATCAGAAAAACTAAATGGATAAATGATTTAAGAGAATTATCACTATAATCCCCCAAAGCAACAAATTATTAAAAGTGGTTCTGGGACAGGCACTGTGGCTCTCATCTGTAATTCCTGCACTTTGGGAACACGAAGCAGGAAGATCACTTGAGGCCAGGAGTTCAAATGCAGACTGGGCAACATAGTGAGACACTCATCTCTATAACAACAACAAAAAAAATCTAAAAATTAGCCGTGTGTTAGCATAAGCATAGAGCCCCAGCTAATCACGAAGATGAGGCACAAGAATCGCTGGAGCTCAGGAGTTTGAGGCTGCAGGGAGCTATTACCAAGCCACTGCACTTCTGCCTGAGTGGAAAGAGTGAGACGCTATCCCTAAAACATAAATTATTAATTAAAAAAATTTTTTAAACAAGTTTTTAAAGAATGTTTAAAAAGAGATATTAAAAATGGTTTCATTTGATTTCTCATTAAAGCTTTAAGAAAAGAAAAAAGTGATTTCTAAAGGAGTCCTACTATAGGCCATAAATGTGGTAATTGTGTAATACTTTCCCTCACAGACTTAACATTTGGGAGATGTATCAACGTGAACTTCCGGTCGTCAGCCCTTGTTAATTATGGCCACGAGGTCCACAGAGTATGATAACTGTCCTGTGAGCCAGAAAAGCAGGGTGAGTGCGCTCCCTCCAAAGCAGCTTAGGGGTTTACTTAACTGTGCAACTGCATTTCCTGGCTGTACGATGCAGGGCCTTTCCCCTGTGGGGTTCTCTCCTTTTTATAAGAATGGCAGAAAGCAGTCCCTCTCAGGGCCTTGACCACGGTGGGGGCCAGTCAGCCAGGACAGCACTGCGGCGAGCTGCAAATCCGGCAGACCACGGAGGATTTATGATGGAGGAAAAGTGCCTCTGAAAAAGCCAGTGCCAGGTCCCAGGGACCGAGTATTTTCATCTGAGGCAGTGGCTTTACGGTTTACAAACACCCCTCAGAGAACTTTCGCATGGTTTCCCAAGAATTGTAAACAAACCGTCTAGAATACCGGTGCCCAGAACCCCACTCCACCACCTCTGGCGGAATTCGGCAGTCGGTGCACGATCGGCCACTCTGCGCATGCCCGGGGGGCGGGGCAAGAAGGGGGCGGAGCAGCAGGGAGAGGGGAGGGCCGGGCGTGGCGAAGGAAAGAGGCGGGGCGTGCGCGACTCGAGGAAACTCGGAGTGCCAGGAGTCTGGAAAGCATGACTACGCTTCGCCGGCTGCGAGAGACGCCGCGGCACTTACTAGTTTGCCAGAAATCCAACTTCGGACACGAAAAGTCGCGACACCGGCACCTCGTGGAGACTCATTATCATAATTACAGGGTGAGTCCGGCCATCCTCTCCTTCCAGGACCGTGTTTGGCTACGGGTGGCAGGATTTCCTGCGGCGCGCCGAGTACGGTCTGGGGCGCTCCTTCCCGGGTGGTGGGCTCGCCAGGCATGCTGGGAGTTGTAGTTTGATAGCTGCTCCAAGTCTGGGGCTTGCAGGCTCTTCAGGACTACAATTCACACCGTGCGCCGGGCGCAGGGCGGTGAGTTGCCTTGGAGCAAGCAGCAGTCTCCAAAGCGCCCTGTGGTTCTTACTCCTGGCTAGTCCCCATCCCAGGGGAAGGCCTGGGAGGATATGAGGGGCCGGGATAAGATCGTGGAGTAAGGAGGGTGTGACCACTGCGCCAGGCATCCGTAGGCGACCACGTGCACCTCTATTTAGCCCAAAACTCAGACGGGTTGGCGCCTCCTTCACCACCTTTCCCAGCTTGATTCCGTGCATCTTATTCAGTGTATCTTTCCAGAGCACCGGGCCTAGTAAGCTACCTGCTGGCCCAGGAAGCTGCCTACTTTCTAAAATGATTATGGGAACTGAGAAACTTAATAAAACAACTGAAGGCCGGGCGGGGTAGCTCACACCTGTAGTCCTAGCAGTTTGGGAGGCCGAGGTGGGAGGATCGCTTGAGGCCATAAGTTTGAGACCCACCCTGGTTAAGAGCGGGACTCCATCTCTACAAAAAAATAGCAAAAGTTTTAGCTAAGTATGGTGGCACTCACCTGTAGTCCCAAGCTACCTGGGAGGCTGAGTTAGGAGGATTGCTTGAACCCAGGAGTTTGAGGTTGCTGTGAGCTATGCTGACATCATTGCATTATACCTGGGGCAACAGAGCAAGACCCTGTCTCAAAAAAAAATTTAAGATGAGGGGTTAAGCATTCTTTGTTTTGAACTGTTTGGCCTAATAACTCAGCCCTCAGTGGACAGTGTTGCAGAGACATAAGTGGTGACCTGATCCATCAGGAATGGAGTGATGTTTGACCTTTGGGAGAGTGTCTTTCATAATGTGCAGCATTTGAGCAACATTTGAAGTTTGTCTGGTTAACATATCTGTTTTGGATGGAAGGCTAATCACAGACAGCAGTCAGAGAGGTATACCTTAACTTGTCTGATCTGATCTGTTGATTTTTCTTTCTTGAAAATGGAAACATCCAGGAGCACCTTTGCCTGCATATAGAGCCTTAATAATTATATCTATAAATTCCTTAAACCTTCATTCCAGAATAGTACCAGAATACTATTAAATTATATGATATTTCCTTGAAAATAGGGGAACAGAACATAAAATAGACAGTTTTGCTTGTTTGTAAAAGATAAAATGCAAGCAAGGCCTTCCTGTTAAAGTTTTTCTGCTCAGTCTTTTCCTGTACTGTATGTTTGAATGCAGGGATGAAAAATTTGAATTGTCAAATTTCTTTTTGCCTGAGATTGATAAATTAACTTAAGAGTTTTGTTGCCTATGTTAACTTGTTCTAGTAAGACCTGTGGAGAAGTAGCAACTTTCATGATCATACGTCATACTTAAATACCTGGTGTTAATCTTCTTGAAAGTAAGACCTTGTATTACATGTTCCAATAGGTTTCATTTCTCATTCCTGAATGTGGGATACTGTCAAAAGAACTGAAAAACCTGGTCATGGAAACTGGGCCCTATTACTTTGTGAAGAATTTACCTCTTCATGAATTAATTTCACAGGAATTCATCAACACCTTTGTAAAGAAAGGTAAGAAAAACTAATATCTGTGAACAAAGGCAAGGTGAGGAAATACAGGGAGACAGACCATGTCGCAAGACTAGGGTTCTTTTGTTTTAAACAGGAGCTGGGGGAAAATCTGTATGGTCAAATGTATGCATCACTACCCATGCCTCAGTGTTCTCATCCTACTCTTCTCTTGTGCCCTCTTTAGGTGGTTGTTTCTGATTATACTTGTCCACAAATGTCGGATGGGGATGCTATAACATGAAGTTATCTGTCATCTTAAGACAAGGATTAATAGAGACGAAAGTCTTGGGAACTGTGTTCAGATGCAGTACTGTTGGGTGTGTGGCTGCAAAGACACTGTGCTCCATACTATCTCCACAGCAGCTGTCTCACAAGGCTGGTCTTATGATGCAACCACAGCTCCTGCTCACAGAGCTGGGTGTTCATTCTCCTTAGATTTTGTGGCCCTAGTCCTCCTCTGCTTACCTCATTACCAGCCATATCTGCTGGGTTGACTGGTTTGTTTCACTTGTTTCCTGGGAGCAATTTGTTTGAAACTATATTTCAGATTGTCTTTAGGAATTCCACCCTTACTGCGTCATCTGTACAATGCTTACACGCTTATTTTGCTGTAGTCCCCATATTCATCTTCTCCAGTGGGGCTGTGGAGAATTCTAATCATTTGTAGCACCTCTTATTCTGAAGCCTGCTGCTACTTAGTTAATAATGTGAATACTTAATATAGCAGGCATTTTAAAATATTTTACTGAATTTAACTCTCTGAACATCTCTGTGAAACAGGCCTGTTCTCACCATTTAAAAGGTGAGAAAACTGAGGGTTGGGAAGGTTGAGATCCTTTTGCATCTTAACCTGGAACTCTCCCTCTGTAGTGTGTTCATTTCTCTAGTATTATACTCTGAGCCTCTCTGCCAGCATCCCTGAGGGTGTAGGTTTCATTTGGAGTCACTTTCTTCTTGATGACAATAAATTCGCACAAATTGCCTTGGGAGCTAGCTAACTTCTGTGTGCTCCACCTTATTCTTGGCAGATGTTTAATTCATTTATTTATTTATTTATTTATTTTTTGTGACAGAGTTTCAAGCTGTCGACCTGGGTAGAGTGCTGTGGAGCTTTGCACTCAGCTCATAGCTCACAGCAACCTCAAACTCCTGGACTTAAGCAATTCTATTGCCTCAGCCTCCCAAGTAGCTGTGACTACAGGTGCCTGCCACAACGCATGGCTATTTTTTTTTTTGGTTGCAGTTGTCGTTGTTGCTTAGCAGGCCTGGGTCAGGTTCGAACCTGCCACCCTAGGTGTATGTGGTTGGCGCCCTGCCAGCTGAGCTGCGGGTGCCGCCACAGTGTTTGGTTTATTGAGTGAGGTGGAGCAGTGGTAGATCCCGACTATTAATTACCTGGAAGATTCATTAGCACGTGAAAATATTTGCTGACATTTTGCAGTTGTGCTTTTTTTGTTTTAATTTCTCCTCTGGACTTTTTATAGGGTCGTGCTGTGCACTAACATACAATACACATATTGATGAAGATAATACTGTTGCCCTGCTACCAAATGGTAATAATACTCATTTTTTTCTTTCTTTAATTATAAAAAAAAATCCATACTGTAAAAAAAAAAAAGTCAACTCATACAGATAGAGGAATGCGAAGGTCTTCCTTTGTATTCCCTTCTCTCCAGACTCACTCTCCTTAGAAGGAACCATTGTTAACTATTTAATGTTTATTCTTCCATATGTTTTCTATAAATCTATAAGTCCAAAAGTTGCAGCATGAATTACAATATGCTACATTGTTTCTCAATGTACTTTTATTCCCAAGCTTTGTATTATAAACATTTTTCCATATTAGTCCATATAGTTCTAACTTACTGTTTGTAATGTCTTGAAGATAGTCCAAAGAATTGACATACCATGATTTGTCTTCAATAGCTATTTAGATTATTTCACTGTTATAAATATTCTTGTATATACAATGTATAAAATAATATCCTTGTATTTTAATAAGATCATATATGTATAAATGATATTCTTGTGTTATAAATAAGATCCTTATATGCAGTTTATTACACTGATATCTATCTGTTTAATTTACCTTGCTTTCTTTTATGTCAGACTTACGTGAGAGAACATAAGTCATATCTTTAGTTTCTCTTTTATGGGAATTATTTGATTCATAGGGAAATTAATTTTATCACTGGATAAAGACACTTATGAAGAAACTGGACTTCAAGGTCGTCCATCTCAGTATTCTGGCAGAAAGATTATGAAATTCAGTAAGTATTTGCATTCTATCAGTTTCTTTCTTTCTTTTTTTTTTTCCCCCCCAGTGGTAAGACAGAATTTATTTACAGAAAAGAATACAGAAAATACTAAAGCTCCTGATAGAGAGAGAGAACACAAGTGGGGAGAGAAAAGCTCTCTCCGTTTCTCTCCCGGTCTTTCCTCGTCTCCCCCTTTAGGCTTTTGGTCTTGGGCTATATATAGGTGTATGGGTTCCTTGGCCGCATTCTATCAGTTTCTTTCTTTTTTTTTTTTTTTAATAATTCCTTTTTTTTTTCTAATTGCTCTAACAAGCACTTCATTTTATTTATTTGTTTATTTGCAGTTTTTGGCCGGGGCTGGGTTTGAACCCACTACCTCCAGTATATGGGGCCAGCACCCTACTCCTTGAGCCACAGGTGCCGCCCCGCATTCTATCAGTTTCTAACAAGCCTGTAATCTTCTTACAGCAATGGCTTGAATTGCCTCTAATCTCTTTGTTCAGAAAAAGATAGCTTTTTCTTATCTGTAAAATTTCTGACTTGAGGAGCTTCATAGGAGCTTAATAGAGGATAATGCGATGCTGTTAAATCTATTCCTCTTCATCAGTAAGACTACATTTTATAAAGATCGTAGAATTGGACTGGTCCATTAGATATATATGTTTTAGGTCAGAAATTCGAAGTAATAAGCCCATGATAGGGGTTTATAATTTGTTTTTCATAAAGAATTCCCTTTGATTTCCCCATGTCATGAATACCAGTAGAAGTTCACCTAGAAAAGAGAGTGTTCTGCTGACAGTGTCTGGCTGGAATATCAATCGTTAAGCCTGCCAAATCCATAAGTATTACAGATTAAAGTTCACCTTACAAGGTCCTCTGCCCTTGGTGTTTGACCTAGGAAATATATGTATTTAAAATGTCTGTTGTGCTTGCTTCAGCAGTTTATATACTAAAATTGGGACAGTATGGATTAGCATGGCCCCTGTGCAAGGATGACATGCAAATTTGTGAGGTGGTCCATGTATTTTTTTTTTTCTTTTTAGGGAAAGGCAAAAAAAAAGTCTTGTTATCAGCACTCAATGACATTTTTGATTTGGTAATCCAAAGGTAGTGCAAGATGAATGCAGATTTCTTAAAATTCCAATTTTTTTTAAAAAATAATACTTTCTTTCTGGTATAAGCTATATTTCTATGAATTAACTGTATGCCCTTTTTTTCATTTTTAAAGTCATTTCCATTGATTTGATGGATTTATCCTTTAACCTGGATTCTAAGAAGTATGAAAGAATATCTTGGTCCTTTAAGGAAAAGAAGCCATTGAAATTTGATTTTCTTTTGGCTTGGCATCATACAGGTATGAAGAATAAATTGTGTAAATTGTGTCATGGTACAGCTATTTTGAAATCTAATTGTAAATTTAACAGGAGAGATGGGGGGTTGAATGGTTTTGTTTTGGTTTTTTTTTGAGTTTTTGGCCGGGGCTGAGTTTGAACCCGCCACCTCTGGCATATGGGGCCAGCGCCCTATTCCTTTGAGCCACAAGTGCCACCCGGTTGAATGGTTTTTATCCCTATGGCCAAGAGTTACACATATTATATATGTATATGTATAAATAATATCAAGGAAGCTGCTCCAGCTGTTTTGACATCTCTGAAAACCAAACCATAGTTCAGGATTATCTAGGCATACAAGTCATCTGCCTCAGTCTCCCTGGGTTGTAGGTAGATCCAGAGATCTTGACAGTGGCTTCAGAGGCACTAACTTTTATCTATTTCTCCCCTTCTGTCCAGCTTGCCTCAAATAGCCTTGACTCTACTATTTTAACATAGCACCAATTACAGTTATACAGAATCTGCTTGTTCATTATCACCAGTTAAAAACTAAGGCATACCTTTAAATGTCAGGTTAAATTTGTTGTAACTTTTAATTCATTAGAACATGAAATTTAGTTAAGTTTGATATTTGCCAATTTTGGTAATCTGCCTACAATTGCCATGTATGTTGCTCCTTTTAGAAGTATGTTTTTGGTCCATCCCGAGATTATAATGAATTAAGTCATCAGGAGTTATGATGCAATAGTACTTTCCTTTGGAAGGCAGGAAAATATAGTGTTCCATTTTAGAAATATGTCCATCTGTCTGTACATTGTGGAAAGTATCTGATTACCAGGTGCTCCAGGTTGCTTCCATGAGTCCTAAGATTGGACTTTGGCACCTCTCTTTCTTCATGGTAGGTGGAAAAGAAGGCAGAGACACCTATTGAAGTTTCTGTCACATGAAGTCTTCTAAGAGGACCATCCATCCATTGGGCTTTGGATAGCTCTCTGTTCCTAATGTTCCTAATTATTGAACTTAAAAAAAAAAACTTTATTCAAATTAATATGAGGGTATAATATTTAGGTTACATTGTTCTCACTTCCAGGGTAAAGTTCCGTTTGTACAAGAGCCCCTCACCCAGGGGGCATGTCAGATACCCCTTATTATTGTACTTTAAGGGTTTATCAAAAACTGTGAAAAGTCTGAAATTTTCCACTATTAGCAGGCTAACAAGGAGGCCACCCACAGTGTTGTGGATACTGGTAGAAGACCCATAACTTCTGGGTCAGAGACAAAGGACTTAATTCCTCATGGCAATAGCAGTGGCCAGAATATATGAGGGTTTTCCTGAGAGACAGGACCAATAGGATAGATGGATGGAGGGATGGGTTGAAAGGGGGATTTTTAGGGGAATTGGATCATGCAGTTATGGAGGTTGAGAAGTCCCATGATAGACTCTCTGCAAGTGTGAGAGAGGATGCCAGTAGCGTGGCTCAGTCCAACTCTGAAGGCCAGAGATTCGGGAGAAAAGATGGTATAACTCTCAATCCAAGGACAAAGACCTGAGAACTGGTGCACGTCCCAGAGTCTGAAGGTGAGAACCTGGAGTTCTGATGTCCAAGGGTAGGAGAAGAGGGTATCCCAGCTCCAGGAGAGAGAAAGGATGAATTTGCCTTTCCTCTGCAATTTTATTCTATCTGGGCCCCCAGCCAACTGAATGGTGCCCACCTACATTGAAGGCAGATCTTCCAACTCAATCTACTGACTTACATGCCAATTTCTTCCAGAAACGCCCTCACAGACACACCCAGAAATAATGCTTTAAGCCATTATTAAGGGATATAAATATACTAGGTCTCCCTTAATTCAGTCAAGTTGACACTTAACCATCACTCAGAGTATCAACATTTGCTGCCATTCACCAAGTCTCATTTCCCATTGAGTGATGCAAAGTAATAATGAAAACTGGGGCTAGATAATGCTGGTACATGCAGTGGATTGCTTTATAGGACAGGAACCTGGAATTTAAGGAGCTGAAATCTTTCACAATAGGCAGTAAGCCTGCTGATCTCTGCCTCAGAGAGAGGGAAGGAGACATTATTTCTGTTATACTAGACAACAACCTGGTTCTTTGGCCTGGAGCAGGGCACTATTTTTATCTTCCAAGGCTGTTGGCTGTACAAACATCCCTGAAAAGTTATACTGGGTTTTACTAGGTTTTCAAAGGCAGGCTTCAATGAGATCCTATCTTCATTCAGTTCCTCTAGAAGTTTTCTTTAATGAGAGATTATGCAAATGTGCTCCTTTCTCTATAGAGTTCTTTAATATTGTTTGTACATCAAGAATGCTTTTGGTTTTGTGTATTAAGTTGAAATTTTTTTTTTAGAGCAAATGATAAAGCTAGTATGAGTCTGATCTGAAAGTATTGTACTTTTCCAGGAAAAATGTGAAAGAAGATGAATGCTTACAGAACTTGGGCACAAGGAGTTGAAAACACCTTTAAGTGGTTTCAATTTGAATAATTTTGCACAGCTTCCCCCCTTACTTAATCATACTTGCTTCCAAAAGGAAATGGGGTAGGTTCAGGGAGTTGCTGCACTTGTTTATGGTATTCAAATGGATTTATATGGTTTGTTTTAAGGTATAGAAGAATCATTGCTGATGTCATACTTTTCCAATTACCAAATTCAAGAGCATCAGCCAAAAGTATCCCTGAGCACGTTGAGAGATCTCCAGTGCCCGGTGCTGCAGAGCAGTGAACTTGAGGGAATGCCAGAGGTGTCCTGCAGTGCTCTGGAGCTCTTCGATTGGCTTGGTGCTGTCTTCAGTAATGCCAGCCTGTGGGTATCTGAACTCCCTGGACCTTGTAGGGCTTTGGTTTGCTGCTTGTTTTTAGTACCAGCTTAATATTTGGAAGTGATCATGCGATGGATATAAATGTTGCTTTCTTTCTTTTTTCTTTTATAACAGAAATAATGAGCCTAATAATTTCATATCGACCTATTGCTGTCCTCAGCCAAGCACAGTGCTGGCAAAAGCTTATTTGTGTACAATCACTGGTTTCATACTTCCAGAGAAGATATGTCTCTTACTAGAACAGCTCTGGTGAGAACTCTTTTGCCTTTTATATCTTGCTTGTCAGTGCCACTGTGATGTGTTAGAGGTAGTACTAACATTCCACATTGCAGGGTTCCCTTTTTTCCTTGCTTGGGCTCAAACATTACCTTCTTAAACAACATATTTATCTTGGGTGGTGGGAAAATTCTGTTGCCACAACAGAATTAAAAACAAATTTTCTTTTGTTTTATAAAAAGAAAAAGAGCAGAGTTTAAATATGCTCCTTGAAAACAATTGTTCATTTTCCCAGGTCTGCTGCCCAGGACCATTTTGGTGCTCTTGAAATTATAATATCACTTTAAACACATCCATACTCTCTGGAACTGACAATTCAATCACTGAAAATGATCTGTTTCACATATTGAAGTTCTGCAAAATATTTATTTCTGAAATGGGTTGGGGGTAAGTTGACCATCTGAACCCAAATCATATCTAAGATTTTTTTTTCTTTTTGAGACAGAGTCTCACTATGTCACCTGCCCTTGGTAGAGTGGCTTGGCGTCATAGCTCACAACAACCTGAAACTCTTGGGCTTAAGTGATTGTCTTGCCTTAGCCTCCCAAGTAGCTGGGACCACAGGTCCAGCAACAACGCCCAGCTATTTTGTTGTTGTTGTAGTAGTTGTCATTATTTTTTATTTTATTTTTTTTAGATACAGAGTCTCACTATGTTACCCTCAGTAGAGTTCCATGGCATTATAGCTCACAACAACTTACAGCTCTTGGGCTTAGGTGATTCTCTTGCTTCTGCCTCCTGAGTAGCTGGGACTACAGGCACCTGCCACAACACCCGGCTATTTTTTTGTTGTTGCAGTTTGGCTGGGGTGGGGTTTGAACCCGCCACCCTGGATATATGGGACCAGCACCCTACTCACGGAGCCGCAGGCGCCACCCTGTAGTTGTCATTATTGTTTAGCAGGCCCGGACCAGGTTTGAATCCACCAGCCTGGGTGTATGTGGCTGGCACCCTAACCACTGAACAATGGGTGCCAAGCTATATCTAAGATATTTTCCAGCTCTGAAATTCTGTGAATCACTGGGCATTAATCATATGTCAAGAATTATGTATAGTAGAATAGATTTTTCTTTTTAGGGGGCACTATATAAGTAAGTACCATGTGTCTAATGTAAGGAAACTCAAATCCTATATTGAAAAGATTATTAATTGAGCATAATCCTATTTAGTAAGTATGTCTTCTTAATCTTCCCTTTTAAAGTGTCAGATTTAATTCTTGAAAGTTTTTTAAGCCCAACATTCTGTTTTTACATTTATTAGTTTAGTACTTTGATATTCTTGAGTAAGATGTCTGGATTTCAAAAATCTGTAAATTAATCTTGTGATGTTTCAGTTAACTGAGACTCTGAGAATGTACTTTTAACAAGAGGGAAACTGTTCTTATCTATGTTATGGGGGGAGGGGTTGTTTTGATTTCTTTTAATCTTAAATGACCTTCCAGAATAAGGGTGGGGGACAGGCAAAATTTGTTCTGTGATTGTGGGTTTATGGAATTCACAACATGGCATTAGGAATTTAATCCACATCTCCTAATTGTTGTCAATTAAAGCTAACATTTCAGCTTCATTAGAACATCAGAAATAGCACTTATCCTGAACAATTTTTTTAAAAATGTAGACATTCCTAACTCTCCCTGTTTATTAAGAATTATTTTGTTTTTTCAGTCACTACTTTGATGAACCGAAGTTAGCCCCATGGGTGACATTGTCTGTCCAAGGCTTTGCAGACAGCCCTGTTTCATGGAGAGAAAATGAACATGGTTTTCAAAAAGGAGGGGAACATTTATACAACTTCGTAATTTTTAATAATCAGGACTATTGGCTTCAGATGGCTGTTGGGGCAAATGATGACTGTCCACCATAAAAAATACAAAATTTAAAATCATTTTTTGTTGATGTGTATGCTCATTCTCAGATTTTTTAATGGTAAAAGACTATATATACTCAGGCTTATGTGATGATGACATTTCTCAGATCAGTGTCTGTTACCATTCTGCTTTGGACTTGGGGCTTATCTGTGACAGTAGCTTAGCCTATTATCTAGTAAAT
This sequence comes from Perodicticus potto, assembly GCA_963574655.1. Classification (NCBI taxonomy): domain Eukaryota; kingdom Metazoa; phylum Chordata; class Mammalia; order Primates; family Lorisidae; genus Perodicticus; species Perodicticus potto. The sequence goes on from CAUYRH010097400.1 coordinate 17,785, forward strand.
AATTTGAAGTTGATCTCTCTCTGTCATTGTAAAGCACAAGGTTATGGGTAACTACATGGTAGAATAGGCTTCAATGGCCAGGGAATTGGTGGCTATTGGACTATGGCATGAGATGTGTGCTGTTACTCATTACAACTTTTTCAGATAACATAAAGAAATCCTAATATCATCTTTGCCAGGGCAAGTCCCTTATGTAAGTACTATTCATGTATTACCTCCTTAAATTTATCCCCCCTCATTTCTTTAAGTATAAAACTTACTTTGTGTTGTGTTTGGTAATTCTGATGTCATTAAGTTTCACAGCCCAAGATAGTGGAAGAGGCAGCAGAAGAACAGACAAAGCTTAGGGCCCAAAGTAAGAGGGCCAATAGGAGATCTCATGATGTGGGACTCTAAAATAATAGACTTAGTGTAAAGGTCTGTGAATAAATCTGTTTGCTTAACCTGCTCCTCCCCTTTATCCCCTGGAACAGCAGGAAAGGTTGCCTGTCCTGAGGGCAAACATCTCCCTTGAGAGAGTTTGTGTATATGTAACAAACTGGTCATATAGAAGTGGCCAACATAAGGAACTGGGCCTACTGTACTAATGTGTACTGAAAATTAGGTCAACTTTAGGTGGACGATGTAGGGGGAGTGGTCAACTATATGGAGGTTCTACTGTATATATACTGTGTGTGTATGTGTATAAACCACAGATAGCCCTTAAGATGGTTTGTACAACCTAAGTAGTCTTAAAAAGTCTCAATCTGAAAATTTAGAGTTAAACAGGTTTTCAGTGCCTTCCAGGTAACTGACAGAAGCAAAACAGATTATCTTTGGAAGAACTCAGAAATAGTTTTAAGAAATACAAGTTCGAGCCAGACGTGGTGGCTCATGCCTATAATCCTAGCACACTGGGAGGACAAGGAAGGTGGATTGCCTGAGCTCACAGGTTTGAGACCAACCTGAGCAAGAGCGAGACCCCGACTGTAACCTGGGCACCTATACTCCCAGCTATTTGGGAGGCTGAGCCAAGAGGATCACTTGAGCCCAGGAGTTTGAGGTTGCTGTGAGCTGAGATGCCATAGCACTCTACCAAGGGTAACAAAGTAAGACTCTGTCTCAAAAAAAAAAAAAAAAAATATATATATATATATATACACACACACACACATTATCTATCTATCTATCTATATAAGTTTATAGTCAAAAATCACAAACACATAAAATAAGCCAGGAAAAACAATGGGCAGAAGCAGGCCTAGAAAGACTTACTATGTTAGAGTTATCAAACATAATATAAAGTATGTTTTATACTTAAATAAGAGGGACTAAATACCATGACTATAAAAATACCCAAGCAGAATGAAAAAAGCGCCAAAAAAAATCCAGGGATGAAAAATATCACAATTAGGATGGTGCTTGCGGCTCATTGAGGGGAACTGGCCCCATATACTGAGGGTGGCGGGTTCGAACCCAACCCTGGCCAAACTGCAATAAAAAAATAGCCCAGCCTTGTAGCAGGCATCTGTAGTCCCAGCTACTCTGGAGGCTGAGGCAAGAGAATCACCTAAACGCAAGAGCTGGAGATTGCTGGTGTAAGCTATGATGCCATGACACTCTACTGAGGGCAATAAAGTGAGACTCTGTCTCAAAAAAAAAAAGAAAAGAAAAATGTCACAATTAAAATCAAAACTTCAATTGATAGGTTTAACAGCAGACAGACAATAGAATAATAGATATGAAGAAATGAAGGTGGGGGTGGAGGCAAGATGGCCGACTGGATCCAGCTTTCAACGGAGGCGCCCATCGGAAGGAGAATTAAAGGACAGAAGTTTAGCAAGAAAGCCAATGGTTCAGATCTGAGCTAAGAGAGAAGGTTAAAGAAGGCACATCAACCCTGCTGAGGCAAGCTGCGACCCCAAGGATACAAACAAAAGGTACAAAATCCATCGCCAAGTGAATGGGAGTCCCCTCCTCCATGAGAACAGCTCACAGTAAACTCCATACAAACAAGCAAGCAGAGTTCAAATACCCTCCCATTTTCTCTCAAGGGAGAGACTTTCTAAAAACCAAACTTCCTTCCCCTACTACAGTACCATGACACTCTCCTACCAAACATAAAACTATATATATTCTCTATCTGCAATTTTGAAATCCCAGCACTCCCCTCCACTCTCACCCCAAGGTCTAGAGGACTGTCCCCCATGGAGTCCAGATTCTTGGGCATTTTCTTAAGGGGTGTGGATGGGGCATGGGCTGTTGCTGATCTGCTGATTCTCCCACATGGGAGAGAGGAGAGTATGGTCAACTAAGAGGGAACCTTACAGGAGTAAGGTGGTGCCCCGAGGCACAGAGCAGCAGCCACAGCAGCAGGAACAATAGGGCTCACACCCATGGGGATATTTTCAAAGGATGTTCCCAATCTCTATGGGCAACCAGAGGAAGCCAGGCATCTTTTCTGGTGGTAGCCACTGGCGGAACTGATCTGGGACGGAAAACGCAGGCCCCGGGAGTAAAGGGTATGCCTGAGGCGGTACCAGTCTGGGTGGGGCTTGGGGACTAGAATATGCACATTCAGAGATAGCAGATTCCCAAGGCGGGGCTGACCCAGAGGACTGAATTACTAAGCCTTAGATGTACCTGGCCTTCAGGGGATCATAGCTGAGACAAAGACAGGCAGCCAGAGGCTGGAAATGACAACTGAGTACCGAGTTCTGACCGTTCGCCCCAACACAAATGACTGCTGAGATTGGGCAGCGGCACAGACAGGGCTGAGTTGCTCAAACAACATCCAATCCCCAGGGGAACATAGCCGGGGAAGAAACAAAATCTGCAAAGTTGTTCTGTCAGCAACATCAGTCAGGGACAGGGCTGGAACTGAGTGAACCACCCCAGCCCCCATTAAGCACTCAAGGTTGTCAGGACTCACCTCCCCCTGCCAGATAGTGGCAGAGAGTGGTGGCCTGGCTGAGGAGATATAGATCTCCCTGTGACTCAGGCAGGTGCAAACCACTGGAGCATCTGCTCACTGGAGGGACTTGGAGCACAGCCCTGTGGGGCTACCAGTGACTGAGTATAACAGGTGCAAGGAGGGGAAGGAGACATCAACCTTCGTTTGCTGGGAGGGACCTTCTGACCTCACAGAGCACCAGAGCGAGTCATATTTGAGCTGCCAGCAGACCCCTGCTATCTAATTGCCGGAGATCTTTTGAACTCTTCCACCTGAGATTGGTGCTGACTGGGATAATTGATTTGGACCTCTTGAACTAGGGCAATCACCCGAGGACTATCCAAAGTGTTACTCTGGGTGAGTGGTTGTGGGAAGGTTTGATTTTCCTTTTCCAATTGTGGCTTGTGGGGGTGGAGTGACTCAGTCGTTAGTATTTCTCCACAGCTGGGACTTCAACCCAGAGTAACTGATTCACTAGGGTAAGACAGAGACCAACTGAAAATAAGGCAGAGCCACTTAGCCCCACCACACCAAGAAGGCGCCCAGTTTCTCAGGCCATAGCACTATACGGGTCTTTGGCAAACCTTTAGGGGAAAAGATACAAACACCAGTCCCAGCTTTTGGGCAAAGGACTGGCCAATCACTACTCATGGAGGCTCCAACCCAACTTCTCCTTATCTGCTCATCTAGCCAATGGTGTACAATCATGGGGCAGAATCAGCAGAAAAACTCCAGTAACATGAATAACCAGAGTAGATCAACCCCGCCCCAAGGAACAATTTGGCAAATACAACTGAAGATCCCATTCATAAATAGAGGGCTGAGATGTCAGAAACTGAACTCACTTTGGATTGCAAATAAGATCAATAAAATAGAGGAAAGTTGGAATTAGAAATTCAAGGAGCATTTCAAAAGTTGTCTCAAGAATTCAATGAATTCAAAGACAAAATCACCAAAGACTTTGACACATTGAGACAAGAATTTGCAGCCCTCAAGATCTGAGAAATATAGTAGAATCCCTCAATAACACAATGGAGCAAGCAGAAGAAAGGATTTCTGACATTGAAGACAAAGCGTTTGAATGCTCCCAAACTCTCAAAGAGGAAGAGAAATGCAGAGTAAAAATGGATCATTCTCTCAGAGAGCTCTGGGATAATTCAAAGAAAAGCAATATTCGCCTGATAGGGATCCCTGAAGGTGATGAAGTGGCTTCGCAAGGCACAGAGGTTCTTCTTCACGAGATTATGAAAGAGAACTTTCCAGACATGCCAAGAGATTCTGAAATTCAGATAGCAGACAGTACCAGAACCCCAGCACGACTCAACCCGAATAAGACATCCCCCAGGCACATCATAATTAACTTCACTAAAGTTAATATGAAGGAGAAAATTCTGAAAACAGCCAGACGTAAGAAAACCATTACCTACAAGGGGAAAAACATTACAATGACTGCAGATCTCTCTGCTAAAACCTTTCAAGCTAGAAGAGGGTGGTCATCAACTTTTAATCTCCTAAACCAAAATAACTTTCAACCCAGGATCCTGTATTCAGCTAAACTGAGTCATTTATGATGGAGAAATTAAATACTTTAACGACATTCACATGTTGAAGAAATTTGCCATAACTAAACCACCTCTCCAGTATATTCTCAGGCCTATCCTCCATGATGACCAGCGTAATCCTCCACCACAAAAGTAAACTTAGAAAATTTTTGATTAAATTGCAATACTATAGTGGTGAAAGGATTAAAAATGTCTACTGGACTTTCAAAAAACTTGATACTAAAAATTCTACCAGGCTTATCAATATTCTCGATTAATGTGAATGGCTTAAATTGTCCCCTAAAGAGGCACAGGTTGGCTGACTTGATACAAAAACTCAGGCCAGATATCTGCTGCATACAAGAATCTCATCTTACCTTAAAAGATAAATATAGACTTAGGGTGAAGGAATGGTCATCTATATTCCAGGCAAATGGAAAGCAGAAAAAAGCAGGTGTTGCAATTTTATTCTCAGACAAAATAGGCTTTAAACCAACAAAAGTAAGGAAGGATAAGGATGGACACTTCATATTTGTTAAGGGTAATACTCAATATGATGAGATTTCAATTATTAATATTTATGCACCCAACCAGATGCGCCTCAATTTATAAGAGAAACCCTAACAGACATGAGCAGCATGATTTCCCCCAGCTCCATTGTAGTCAGAGATTTTAACACTCCATTATCAGTGTTAAATAGATCCTCCAATAAGAAGCTAAACAAAGAAATTTTAGATTTAAACAACCATTCAACATTTCAATTTAACAGACACCTACAGAACATTTCATCCTAACAAAACCGAATACACATTCTTATCATCAGCCCACGAAACATACGCCAAAATCGATCACATCTTAGGTCACAAGTCTAATCTCAGCAAATTGAAAAGAATAGAAATTATTCCTTGCATCATGGAATAAAAGTTGAACTCAGTAGCAACCGGAATCTGCATACTCATACAAAAACATGGAGGCTATAGCCGGGCGTTGTGTCAGGTGCCTGTAATCCCAGCTACTGGGGGGGTTGAGGCAAGAGAATCACTTAAGCCCAGGACTTGGAGGTTGCTGTGAGCTGTGTGATGCCATAGCACTCTACCAAGGACGATGAACTGAGACTCTGTTTCTAAAAAAAAAAAAAAAACATGGAGGCTAAGTGACCTTATGCTGAATGATAGTTGGATCATAGATGACATTAAGAAGGAAATTACCTGCTTCCAATGTGGTCAGACTGGCCACTCCAGAGAAGACTGCCCCCAGCAATACCACTGGCTGGGCAAGCCACCTGGCCCCTGTCCAGAATGCAAGGGTGACCACTGGAGGGTGGCCTGTCCCCAGAGGCAAAGGCCTCCTGG
>CAUYRH010097401.1:0-27324 GCA_963574655.1 Perodicticus potto
TGTCGTGAGAATCTCTTAAGCCCAGGTGTTGGTGGTGGCTGTTAGCAGTGATGCTACAGCACTCTACCTAGTCTGATATCTTTAGTTTCTGTATAAAAAAAAAAAAAAAAAAAAAAAAAAAAAATATATATATATATATATATGTAATTTGTATATGACTATTGTGATATTCTTCTCCTTAAACAATTACAGTTAAAATGATAAATCATTCAAAATGTGTTGTATTTTTGTATTTATTGGTGCTAAGTGGATGCTTATGTAGTGAAATCATATAATTGATTTTGTAAAAAAGAAAGAAAAGGAAAAGGTAATAAATCTTTCTTGATAACCCGAATACAAATTATTAAAAGTAATACAAAGTCTATCTTAGATAAGTATCACAATTTAAGATAATTAAAATCTATTTGGTTTCTTGTATTTTTAATGAAAGACACTATTATTCATTATAGAAATAGACCTGATTGGAGCAATATTAAAAACTATAATAAGGTTCCAACTTATTAGTCTACTATCATAAATAATATGAAGATTTTATTACATTTGGAGTATATCTAAATTGAAAAATATGAGTATATCAAGTGCCCAGAAAGATTTCTCCTTATTTCAAACTCACATTCTTCAATTGAATGATGAAATGTTTCATTCAAAAACGGAAATGTTGATAAAATGTTGACAATGAATAACCTTTGATTAAGGCATTTTGTTTATCAGAAAGCCTAAATTTATTCTTTATCATTTCTTGGAAGATGTAATCTTGTTAGAAAAAGTGAATATGGATTATGGAAAGTTGTATTAGAGCAATCAAAAATTACTAAAGAAAATAAATTTTTCCATCCTTATCTACAGACAATTATAAGCAATAAAACCCAATGATTTTAGGGCAGGGACTGTGGCTCAAAGGAATAGGGTGCCAGCCCCATATACTGGAGGTGGTGGGTTCAAACCCGCCCTGGCCAAAAAAAAAAAACTTAAAAAAACCCAGTGATTTTAATTTTTTCTCTTACTTCTTAGGGCTACATCTGAAAAGGGTGTCCATTCAGAGGCATATTTTGAAACATGGTTTAACTTTATGGAAAAAGATCTATATAATGAAAGTTATGTCATTTCAATCTATCTAGCACCAGTTTTCTTTTACTTTTTTTTTTTTTTTTTTTTTTTGAGACAGAGTTTCCCTATGTCACCCTCAGTAGAGTGCTGTGGTGTCACAGCTCACAGCAACCTCAAACTCTTGGGCTGAAGTGATTCTCTTGTCTCAGTCTCCCAAGTAGCTGGGACTACAAGGTGCCCACCGCAATGCCCAGCTATTTTTTTCTCTTTTTTTGTTTTTTCTTTTTTTGTCGTTGCAGTTGTCATTGTTGGTTAGGTTGCATGGGTCGGGTTCAAACCCACCAGCTCTGGTGTATGTGGCTGGCGCCGTAACCTCTGTGCTCCGGGGGCCAAGCCGGCCCCAGTTTTCTTACTTATTTTTCCTTTACTAGTGCTCGTTAGTTCTTCATGTGGACTTATGTTCTTTGCTGGTATCCTTTTTATTATACTCAGACAACTCCCTTTAGCATTTCTGGTAGGGCAAATATTCTATTCATTCTTTCAATATTTGTTTATGTGGGTATGTCTTAATTTCTCTCTCCTTTTTAAAGGTTGGCTTTTCTGGCTAATTCTGGGTTAATAGTCTTTTTCCTTCACCCCTCTGGCTTCTAGATGCCATGGTTCTTGATGGAAAGTCACAGATGATCTTATTGAGGGTCTCCATAAGTTGTTTTTCTCTTATTCCTTTCAAAGTTCTCTTTTGTCTTTGTGTTTAAATCACTTGACTATGATAGTCTACAAGGGATTTCTCTGAGACTATTGATATGGGGTTCCTCTGCTCAGAGCTATACAGGGATGCCCCCCATTATCTAGGCTTTGGTGACCTCAGAAATCAGACCCCTATCTCTAGGCACAAACAGGCCCCCCTTTCCACACCCCACCCTCTGAGTGCTAACAAGATCATGAACAAAGCAACCTGAAAGGTTTTGGGCTTTTCCTTCTTGAGTAGGGAGCATATGTCCTAATTCCTTGCCTGAGGTTAAAAAGTATAAGGACCAAATTCCTGTACTAATTTAAGGATCATTTTCTGTCTCCAGACCTCTGGCCAATTGTGACATACTTCTCTAAAACCCCCTGACTGCAGGATAAGATTTAAACCTCCTAGCCTGAAGATGGAGTGGTCTTCCCATTGGATCCCCCGCCTCTGATGCTGGAGGCTCTGTTCTCCCTCTTTTGTTTCCCTCTCCTTTGCTTATCATGCTTACCAATTTTACTCCCTGCCGATAAACTGTCTTGTTGCTAACCTGCATGATTTGTTGTTTCTTTCACAAATACCAAGACCAGGGACTTGGCAGAGAGAGAAATTCTGGCAACACTATTCAGAATTTGTTACGCTTCTTGGTTATTTAGATTAAGACTTTTCATTAAAATTTAGAAATTTTCATGTATTATTTTTTCAAATACCCCCCCACCTTTTTCTAAACCTTTTTCCTTTCTTTCTGCAATTCCCATTATGCATGTATGCGTGGGTTTGCCTGTGGTTTCCTACAAAGCTCAGAGACTATGTTCATTTTTCTTCACTCTTTTCTCTTTTTTCCTTCTCTTCCTCAGACTACAAGATTTCCATTGATCTATCTTTAAGCTTACTTATTCTTTAGACTGGCTAATCTTCTACTGAGCCTCTTTAGTGGATTTTCATTTTAGTTTTTGTAATTTTTAATGCCAGAAATTCCATTTAGTTCTTTTCAATACGTTTTATCCCTTCGTTGTTATTCGCTATGTAGCAAGATATTATTCTCAGACTTTTGTTTAGTTCTTGAGACCTGGTTTCCCTGAGTTATTTGAATATATTTATAATATTTGATTTAAAGACTAGTGTCCCATATTTGTGCTTTCTTACTATTTCTTTTTTCTTTTTCTTTTTTTTTTTTTAGAGACAGAGTCTCACTTCATCGCCCTCAGTAGAGTGCTGTAGTGTCACAGCTCACAGCAACCTCCAGCTCTTTGGCTTAGCCAATTCTTTTGTCTCAGCCTCCAGAGTAGCTGGGACTATAGGTGGCCACCACAATGCCCGACTATTTTTTTGTTGTTGTTACAGTTTGGCCTGGGCCGGGTTCTAACCCTCCACCCTTGGAGGGCCCAGTGCCCTACTCACTGAGTCACAGGTGCTGCTCCAGACTATTTCTATTAACATCTTACATAATATGATATAGAAATCTTGTAAAAAGAAAAAAAAATCCCCTTCCCTCCAGGTTTTGTTGTTTTTGTTCTTGTTGCGGCTTGTTGAGTGACTTTCCTGAACTAGCTATGCACATCTGTATTCTTTATCCAGGTACATGAGACCACTGACGTTTCAAAGCATTTAGCTTACAATCAGTTAACAATTGGAAAGAGATTTTTTTTAAATGCCTTGAACTTTAAGTTTCCTACTGTTTGTTAAAGTGCTCTGTGTGTGTGTTGGAGCCGGCCTTCAATTTTGTAGCAGTTATGACTATGCTTTAAACTTCATTTTCTACCTGCAAAGAAACTCTGTGTAATTCAGAAGTTAAAGGCTAGTGTTGTTAAAACTGTAAGGGAATATGTGCCTTGGTTGAGTTGCTTGTCACACAAATATCTAGTTATTGACATAACATGGATTGCCAAGGGTGTATAAAATATTTTGATTCGACAGACATGTTTTTTTCTGGAGAAAGATCTCTAACAAAGATCATGGACGTGGGTGGCGCCTTTGCCTCAGTGAGTAGGGCGCCAGACCCATATACTGAGGGTGGTGGGTTTGAACTCAGTACAGGCCAAACTGCAACAACAAAAAAAGAGATCATGGACTTTTTGGGGGGAGGACACACAAGCCTTGAGAATGTCAGGCAATTAACAAGGGGCTATGTGCTAGACTAGGGGGAGGGTTATAAGGGATGGTGAATCATGGTGCCAGGAAGTCTGCCTAGGGGTCTTCAGAATTTTAGCAACTTTGTTCTGTAGAAAATCCACAATTTCTGGCAAACAACTGAGAAGGTAAGTAGTTAGCTAATGGAGAAGATTATAAAAAACATATAGGGTTCATTGGACTTGTCCATGGGACCAGTTAAACGAGGTCCTTCTTAGGTATTTTCTGAACATACTCACAGCCCTGTACATGCATGCATCCTTTAGATTCCTAGAAATAATATAGAACTTTACAAAGACCTTATGAAAATCTCATTCCCCCAATTTTCCTTTTAATCTTTATGGACAGCCTCTTGTTTCCCTGAACTTGTACTGCCACCTTAGGCAGCTGTGATATTAAATGACAATGATTGCTTGCAACAAAAACACTGGAGGGATAGCTTTTATTACTGAGTGAGTTAGATCAAATAAAGACAAGCATTGTGTATGGGCCTTTTCCAGGGAACTATAAGAAAAATCAAGTAATGACAATTCTCTGAAGATGAGATTGTTGAAGAGTATAAAACTACAGAATTGTACAAATAAAAAAAAAATCATTTCTGAGTTCAGAGGCAGCCATGGCAGTGTGCATATACACACCTCTAAAAATATTCAAAGTAACGATGAATTTAGCCCACAGAAAACAAACTGTACTTTTAAGGCCTCAAGGACAGTCAACTGTGTTTGCCCTATTATGCTTTCCCTGTAAGCCACTATTATTTAATAATAAATGTTACATTTGCAATTAAACAAAGATGAAAGAGAGAAAGTTTAAGGAAGAAATGGAAGAATATATTTCCATGAATAAAAAATGTTCCACATTTTCCAAAGGAAGAAAGCAATATCGGAACTAATTACATTCAAATAATAATGATTTAATGTAATTTAATTTGAATTGCATATATTTCTATAGTTAATAAAAGAACTTGCATGTAGAAATATAGTTAGACCAAATACCAGTTCTTTTCTCTTAATATTAGGCTTATTAGACCAAATACACGACATCCACTTAAATTTGAATATCAGGTACACAACAAGATGAATTTTTAGTGTAAGTATGACCCAAATGTTGATTGGTTACTAAAATTTTTTTGATTAGTTACCTCAAGTTCAAAGTTAACTGGGCATTCTATTTTTCTGCTTTGTTTCTGCTTAATTTGATATGTTTAAGTCTGACAATGCTGCCCAGTATGCTTAATTTATGTTCTTATTGTCTTTGCCCTAGAATCACGTTATCAAGATTTCTCGCTAATCAAGATTCTTCCCTCCAGATGTAGCAGAATGATGTGCTGCTTTTTATGCACAGAGTATTATGCACAGCTTCATTCAAGACAATGTGGCTTCAACCTGTCTTTACATCTTTAGCTAGACCTTCTTTTAAAAAATACACAAATAAACACATTTCTTCCTCTGGCTATCTGTGCCCTAGCCACATATTAGCTTTTCTATGATGTCCCTTCTTCTTGTGACAAGCGTTTCATTTCTCTCTTCTACATAGTATATACCTACTTGTGTATCTGTGAACTAAAATAAAATCTTAAGCTTCTCCTCCAGCAGCTAACTGACTGGACCCCCTCTTGGCCAAGGGGATCCCCTAAATCTCGTTTGCTATCCATGAGAAAGGAGATATGCCTCATCATGTCTCCCTCCCTTCTTAGAGATGTCCTTTGTGACTCCTTAACAGTCCTGAGGCCATGCACTAGATACCTGCAGGTCATCGGTGTACAGAACAAAGCAATTGGGTCTGGGCATCTGTCCTTCAGTTTGTCTCTGAGTAATAGACCCATGTCTTAACTCAAGCATTCCTTTCTGCTAACTTCTAATCTATTAGACAAAGTCTAAATTTTCTAGCCAATTGTCAGTTGAGGAATCTTTAAAACTACCTACAACATGAGGGCCCCTGCTTGGACATGCCCCATCTTTTCAGGTCAAACCAATGTATGCCTTCCACATATGATTTATGACTTTACCTATAACTGCTGTCTCCCTGAAATGTATAAAACCAAACTGTAACCCCACCAGAGGGAGTCTCTTGCCTAAGGCTTCTTGGGTATGGCTCTCAAATTTGGCTCAGAATGAACCTCCTTAAATTATTTTACAGAGCATGTTTTTTTTTTTTTATTGACATATCAAATCCAAGCTTATATGCGGACCCTTATCTCTAAGTTTGTACTGTTCTAGACAGAGTTAGAAAGTCACTCTATAAAATTCTTTAGACTTATGTTTTTATATAACTGCATATCTATTCCTATTGCAATACTCATGCTATATTGAATTATTGTGAAAACCTCCAATAAAAAATTGGACATTTTTTGGTAATTAACTCTTTCACTTATTCCCCATTTTTATAGTGGGGCAGAGATGAGCTAATATTTCATCTTGGCAGGGAAGAAAGAGCAGAATTTTTGATAGAGATACTGCAGGCAAACCCATTTTGGGAAGCATTGCAGAGGGTACATAACAGATGCCCGAGTATCTTATGCTCCTTGATTTGAATGCCCCCTGATTTGTGACTAGAACGGGCTTGTAACTCAAGGTCCCTGAGTGTTTCCTGACTCACTGACAGTGCCTAGGAAAACCATAATGCCAGAATTGTCAGTATCTTTATTCAAGCTGAAACAGACAAGCATCGCTAGGTAACATCAAATCGCAACTGTGAGGGAAAAACACAGGCTGAATTCTGGAATATAAAGAAGGTTGGCTTTGTGCAGATTTGAATTCAGTAACCTTGCAATAATGCAAACTACTTATTTTTATAGGATTTTATAGGAGAGACTCATTTATCAAATTAAGGCACAGTATCTCGTATTATTCTCTCCAAATGTTCCTGTTTTGGACAAAGAGTTCCATTAAGAACAGATTACAGTTTATTCACTTTCATAATCTCAGGGCCCAACGTAGTGTCAGACACAGAGTAAGTAATTTGTAAAAAAAAAAAAAAAAAAAACAAGCATTAAGTAAATAAATGAAACAAAGTGTATTGTTTGCTTTATCAAAGGTGGGAAATATTTAAATTTGCTTTTAGTATAAATATACAAATTGACCCAACTTGTTCAAATCTGTCATTCTGTTATTGCTCATTTTCGGCCTTATTTATCTCCCCAATGAAAGATATTTCTACCATTCATTATGCTAATTAATAAACCTTTCTGTTTAGATCTTGAAAATACTATTGTTGTATACTAACAGCATCATACTTGGGAGTGTGGATAGGTCACCATAGGTACCAATGAAACATAACTTCAGTGGTTTTTTCAAATCTTAATTAAGAACCAGTAAGGTAAGATTAGAGTTTACTTTCATACATACAAATGACATTGTTTGTCCTGAAGTTTTTTTTTTTATTATTATTGTTTGGGATTCACTGAAGGTACTAAGAATTATGTTATACTTAATGCATTTGTTAGATAAAGTCCCTCTTATAATTGTGCCCTGACCCCAAGAGGTGTTCCATACACCATGACCCCCCATCCTCCTCCCTCCTCCCCACCCCCTTCTCTCCGCCCCCTACTGCCTTCATGTCCTGAAATATTTTTGAATAATAACTTTTCTAAAATATGTTCAGCACAAACACTAGCACCATGCCTCCTATTCAGAGATGGTGGCTTACATATAGGTTCTAATGTGTAAATCCTATCAAAGAAATTTGTGTTTATGCTTTTAGTTCACAGAAGTTACCCATAATTTTAATGTCATTATACATTTCAGGATTTTTTGCAATAGACCTTATTTCAAGGATTTAAATGTTTCTTTCATTGACTAATAGTTATATATTTACTAAATGTTCAGTACAACAATGTCATACAATAAAATACGATTTAATTCACATTAAAGAGCTATATTAATGTATTCATGTTTTTAAGTCCTATCAAATCATGTTAATTGCTTTGCTTTGTTTTGGAAATAAGGTAAGCAAGAAGTAGGGTTCAGCCTGTCCAAACTTAATCAAACACATGTACATAATAAGTATACACTTTGGTTCAACATTTGTTTGACCCTTTTGGCCTTGTGTTGCGTGACCAGAGATGCGAGGGGCTGCAGCTTTGCCTCAGGTGTAAATTCGCTCTGTAATGTTAAGAAGGGGTGCAAGAAGCAGGCTACAAGCTCTGTTGTGGCATGTAGCAAATTAACTTTATTTCTGACCACCTTATATACATTGCAAGTCACGTGCATGCTTAATCTATGATTTACAACATTCACCATTATCTGACTTCCTCTATCTAACTCTAAACCTAAGTGGCAGACATCAAGTCTGCAAACCAGCACAGTGTTTTTTTACCTTAACTCCTTGTAAATGAGCCTCAGTTTTTGTGCAAGAAATCTACATACAAATAAGAGACAGAGCTATAGGGGAACTGCTTTCTAAAACTCCTCATGCACTCACCAAGTTAACCTTAAATGGGTTTATGAATCTGTTTCTCTACAGTGCTGAGATCTTTAGGCTTTAGACAAAATGTAAAACATTTTGTCAACCTCTGGACCATGTCTCTAGGCAAGAAGCTTTTCAGCTTCTAACTCCTTGGAACCAACCACTGCAAAAACTTCAAAGTATTTGTTTCTGGATGGCCAGAAAACAGTCTTTGTGTTTGCCTCAGGGTAGCCCAAACCTTAAAAGGCAGAAGACAATTTAACCCATTAGTGGCTCACTCAAATGAGACGTACATGAGACATACATGTGGGGATTTCTAACCCCACAGCCTTGATTGAATTTAGTTTATTCTCTTTGTTCCTTTTTCCTATTGGCTTAGCCAGGCTTCCAGAGGCTGCATGGAAATGCAACAAGAAGTCTGAAACAAATGAGCGAAAAATTTTTAAAAAATAAAAATAAATAAAAACCTGTGTGGCTGCATTGACTTGCTCTCCAGAACCCTGTTGTTATACAATTGCATACAGTATACATATAACCAGGATAGAGCTTTTTTTCTCATCAGGATTAATATAATGAGAATGGTAAATGAATTAAAAGTATACCTTATGTTCACTAATTAATTAATTTATTTTGAGACAGAGTGTAACCCTGTTGCCCTGAGTAGAGTGCCATGGTGTCAAGCCTTGCTCACAGCAACTTCAGATGCCTGGGCTCAAGTGATCCTCTTGCCTCAGCCTCCTGAACAGCTGGCACTACAGGCGCCAGCCACAATGTCTGGCTAATTTTTATTTTCTATTTTTAGTAGAGAAGGGTTCTTGCTCTTGCTCAGGCTGGCCTCAAACTCCTGACCTCAAGGGATCCTGCCACCTCAGCCTCTGAAAGTGCTAGGATTACGGGTGTGAGCCACCACACCTGGCCCAAAGTACATCTTTTCAAAACACACACAAGAGTCCTGTCTCCTTCTTAGATGTGCTCTATAGCTTTGTTTCAGTATGTCTTTCTTTTTGCAATTAAAAAAAAATAGCTGACAGTTTAAAAGATCTGTCAAATACACTTTATGTGTGTACACTATAATTTTTCTAACTTAGGAGACATTTTTCTGTCATGGTACTGTTCAGTGAGTACTTAATCTATTTTCTATTCTGTTTAAAGGCAATTTTGGATTACTAAAGATAACGTGAAGGCAACCAGAAAAAGTCAGCTGATCTGGATTCTAGTTGAAACCCCATATTAGTTTCCCATTGCTCTTATAATAAATTAACACAAATTTAAGGGCTTAAGACAATACAGTGTTTTTAATCTTGCAATTCTGTAGATTTTAAATTGTATGCAGGTGTCTCTGGGATAAATTTCAGCAGGGCTGTGAAAGTCTACAGGAAACTAGACTGGAGAGTCTAGAGGACGATCCCTTCCCGTGCTGTTCGTAGGTTCTAGCGGCTACCCCATTCCTTGTCTTGTGAGCCCCTTTCCTCCATCCTCCTGGCCAGTAGCTTTGCATCTTTCTGACCATTCTTTCACAGTCACATGCCTTCTGGGCTTCTCTTAAACTGAGAAAGGTTTTTTTAAGGTCTTACATAATAATATTCAAATCGTTCAAAATTATCTCTGTATCTCAAGGTTCTTAAACTTAATCACACCTACAAATTCCCCTTTTCCATGTATGGAAGCAATTTTACAGGTTCCAAGAATTAGATATGGACATCTTTGTGGGGGAAGGGCATTATTTTTACCTCCCATGAGCCCCATAATTACCAATTTGTGACCTTAGTAAATCATTGAACTGCTTTAACTCTTAACTTCCTTTTCAGCAAAATGATGGTAATTAATCACTCTGCCAACGGGAACCCTTTGCTTATTTTATTCTCTTTGTTCTTTCTCCTAAGGTTTATTGTGAGGTCTAAATAAAGTAATGCATGCAATTTTCTATGCATATTAGAAATCAAGTTATATTAGTTCAAATTTGTATGTCACTTTGCTAACTTATTCATTATTTCATTATTCATTTATATGCCCATGAATAATCGGGTGTTTACTATGGGTCAGACTATACTATATTTTACAGACACCATGGTGAACAATAGACAAGGTACCTACTGTCATGCACATTTAACGAAAAGATAAATGGACATATAATTGAAAGAATTGGGGGTGGTTACCCTAGGTTAGATGAGCAAAGACTACCTCTCTGAGGAGGTAAGCTGAAAGCTGTATGATAAGGAGATCAGAAGTAAATTTAGATTGACCTTATGAGAAAGTCTGTCCTGGAGAGCATTCCAGGCAGAGAGAGAGGATCTAAGATGAAATCAAGTTTGATATATAACAGGACCAGCTGGAAGCCCACACAACTGAGCATAATGAGCAAGAGAAAAGTGAAAGGAGGTGAAGTTGTAGATGTAGGCTGGTAACTGACTCCAATAATGGCACAGTAAGAGATGGTGAGGAATAGAACATGTGGGTCACGATGACGAAGACAGCTGACAAAATCACTTTCTTGGAGAAAATTTAATAACATCAGTAGGGGTTTTCCTTTTTAAATGAATCTACACGATAAAGTAACATAGTATTATTAAATGAGTATATAGGAAATGTAGAGAAAAACAAGCAAGTGTCAAGACCAGTACATCAAGACTGTCGGTGCAAAATTTAAGATCAAATTCTCAAACTTTGTCAGCTGTGGTCTAAGAATGAAAAACATGTTTAAGTATTTATCTAACTAAATCTTTAGTTCAGCAGTAGCATTAAATAGGAAGTTTAATTGGGCATTACATTCTAGTTGGGTACGTTTTCAATAATACGTAAAGATACTGTTTCATTATCTTCTGGCGCCAGTTTTACTAAAAATAAAATTTTTATTCCTTAATAGGTAATTGACCTTTCCTTTCTTGCTTTTTAAAAATTATTAAATTCTCATTGCCCTTGGTTTATGAAGTTTCACTACAATGTGCCTAACTTGGATTTCTTTTCATCCTCTTAAACATTTCATATGACTTTCAAATTATGGATATTTATATGTATTTTTTAATCTCTCAACTATATTATCTCTTCAAATATCGCCAGTTCTACATCCCCTATTTCTGAAACTGCTGTAGGTATATGTTGGCATTTTTTAACACTATCCTCTGTGCTCTTTAATCTTAGATAATTTTTATTTTTTCCTGCTACAAAATCCTACTCCTTCTCTACCTTCAAGTTCAACCAATAATAAGTGGCAAATAATAATAGCTGATACTTTTAAAGAGCTTTCTTTAACAAACTTTTTCTTTATTTTTTATTTTTATTATTACTTTGTTGTTGTTGCAGTTTTGTGGCCAGGGATGGGTTCGAACCCGCCACCCTCATTATATAGGACTGGTGCCCTACTCCCTGAGCCACAGGTGCCACCCTTAAAGAGCTTTCTTGATTTCAGTGGCTCTTCGAGGCCCCTTCTGTACATTAAGGGATTGAATCCTCTCAATAACCTTCTGAGTTTTGTACTATTATTTCTCTAACTTTATACACACAAGGAAATTGTGTCCAATTTGCTATTTAATCTTCACACTGAGGTTTAAATTTTAATGGCTTTCTTCCATGTTCTCCTTTGTCATCAATTTATTCTTATGAATAAAAGCCATAGACTCCTTCTTTCCACAGTTACTGTACCATATTTAACAGATGCCCCATATGAAAGAATGCATGGCATTGTTTGTCATTTTGAATTTAAATAATTTATAATTTCTATAGATCTCATGGTTTCATACTTGTCTCCAACTTGTACAGCCTCACCCATTTACCTTATCATGTGTCTGAGATCTAAGTCTACTTTATTGTTTCTGAATACATATAGCTCATAGGCACAGGGTGGTCATGAAGTTCACAGGCAATTTAAAATAATGTGCAATTTTAATTGCACGTGAATTTTATGGCCACCCTGTATATATCATATTGTACTTTTATCAGTCAGGGTAGTTTAGATCATGCTGTAGTAACAAATATGTCCATCTGGGTTACATACAACAACAAAAAGTTGTCTCAGCATCCCCCGGTCCCTCCTTTCCAAGCAGCCTCTAATTGGAATGTTGGAAGTTGTCACATTTCATTGGCTGAAGTCATTCCTGTGGACAAACCTGACTTAATTGGAATTTGGAAGTAGACTCTTACCTAGGAAAGGGAAGCAGATACTGGTAAACTGTTATTCAACCCTCTATATTTGTCCTTTTAATTACCAAAAGTTTGCTTTCCACTCCCTTTGTCACGCAGCATTCACTCACTCACTTTTCAAGGGAGATAAGCCACAAACTCCCAAGCAGTGTGTTCTAAGCACAAATCCAGAATCACTGACTGGTGCTTAGCCTCTTTATCACTGTTAGAGATAAATTCTTTACATTTAAAACCCTCTAATAGGAGCAAAAAGTTGGTGGCCTGTTATAGTCTCAAAATGCAGTGACAGCACAGATACAAGTTCATTCAGAAATGAGACGATTTCAGTCTGAATGAACTTATGTCTGCTCTGTCACTGCATTTTGAGACTATAACAGGCCACCAACTTTTTACTCCTATTGTTGGCAAATGTCAATCAGCTCTGGATAGCCATAGACACATTTATATTCATTTCTGGTTCTCTCTCTCTCTGTCTTTCTTTTTCTTTTTCTCCTTAATTATTGCCATCTTGAACCTGTAAGACTCCAATGGAAGAGCAATAACCTTTGAATTTTTTGCTAAGATACTTTTTTCCACCTAAGAATTTACTGGGTACAAACTAAATCAATTCCGTGGTTTTGGCAACAGGTGTAAAGATAATACTTTCAAAGTTGATCCTCAACAGGAATTTGAGATTTAAGTATTGGGGTTACTTAAATGACTTTTTTATTTTATTTTTTACCAGCTGAGAATGAGAATCTGTTGTGTCTTTCACACCTCAGTGTTTCTCAAGATCCAGATTTTCTTTATTGCTACAGCAGGTGCTGACAGAGTATCCGTCCTGCCTGCCTTGTCAGGATTAGCGTACTTTCAACTGACAGCAGCAGGATCTCTTTGCCTTAGAAATTTCTCCAAAGCTCTGGAATGACGCTCAGTCTCTCTGAATAGCAGAGATGACTCTGAAACATGCCTCCTACACCATTTCTGAATGTTTCCACGTGGCTTCTGAATGTTTCTACGTGGCTTATGATACAATGTCAACAAAGGTGGCTCCTTCCCTATGCTTGTTCATTTCTCTCACTTTCTACTTGTGTTTCCTACTCATTTCAAATAAATTACTCTCACTTTAATCCTGTCAATGTTAACTTTTGACAGAATCAAAACTAGTTCCCTTTTATTCCCACGTGAAAACCTGACAATACTTTGCCAAGTTCAAATATTTCTTGCACTAACTTGTTATATAAAATAATATTAACCAGTCAATATACCAAAAGTGTATTCTTATTCTAGTTGTTAATCTTTTTTCCAAAAACTATAAACTTATTGCACACTTTACAAATTGTTTCTTTTAATAGTTGTACTAAACTGTTACACATGATAACATGAACCCCCACCATTCCAGAGTCTAATAAGAGTTTCCTAACTATCCCTTTCCAACACTGACATCATTGACATATATTTTATATTTTGTATTATTGAAAAATTATACTCAGGGTAATGTCTACACTTCAGTCGGGATTAGATAGATTTCACTGTAGTCATTAATGATTTCCAAATCCCATTTGCTTATAACAAAAGAGGTTGATTTTTCACTTAGGCTCCATGTCCTCATTCTGGGGTCAAGGATGAAGAAATAGGCTCTAAAAATGTTGCCAGCAAGCCAGTCATGATAGCAAAAATACAATAAAAAAAGAAAGAAAATGTAAAACACAAACTAGCTCTTTAATAAGGTTTTCACACAAAATACAGAACATTCAAATTTAAATTTAAAATAAATAACAAATAAATGTTCAGCATAAGTATATCCCAAGGATTATATGGGGTACACAATAAAAAATTGCTTGTTGTTTATCTGAAAATCAAATTAAACTAGATATCCAGTACTTTTACTTATTAATTCTAGCAACCCTACTATTGTGGACAGAATTGCATATTCCCCCCCACCAAATATATATGTTGAATCCCTAATCCCAGTACCTCAGAATTTAACTGTGTATAGAGAAAGAGCCTTTAAGGGCGGCTCCTGTGGCTCAAAGGAGTAGGGCGCTGGCCCCATATGCTGGAGGTGGTGGGTTCAAACCCAGCCCTAGCCTTAAAAAAAGAAAGAAAGAAAAAGTCTTTAAAAGGGTGATTACGTTAAAATGAGGCCTTTAGATTAGACCTTAATCCAACCTAACTGGTGCTTTATAAGAAGAAAAATTTAAACACACAAAGACATACACAGAGGAAAGGTGGTGAGGGATCCCAGTGAGAAGGTAGCCATCAGCAAGCCAGGGACAAAGGCCTCAAAAAAACCCAAACATGCCTCTACCTTGGCCATCACACCTCCAGAACTGTAAAAAATATGTGTATTTCTGATGTTTAAGGCACCTATTCTGTGGTTCTTGGTTGTGGTGTTTCCTAGGAAACTAGTACATACACTCTTTAAGCTTCCATCCCAAAGTGACAGGCACCATCTATGCTCACATTTCACTGGTCAAAGCATCTCACATGGCCACGCCTGACTTCAAAGGAGCAGGGAAGTACAATTCTCCCATGGACAGGGAGATCAGTATTGATGACTAGTCACCTTTGTCTACTGCTTTCATACTAGACATCAATCCCTAGTATAATTACTTGCTGTAACAAACAATAGACATCTCTTCTATTTTTACTTTAGAAATTAATAAGTTCTTTGGGATATGTATACTGAGAAATATAATTGCTGGGTCATTGCACATGTGCACACTAATTTCATTAAAAATTGCCTAAAAGCTCTCCATAAGGCTAACTTGATCACTTTTTCACAAAAAAACGAGATATATTCTTGGTGTACAGCCTTGGTCAAGGTAATTCCTAGAGAATGATTATTTTAACTTAGCAAATAGTACCTTTCTTTATGTTGATTTCTTTATCATTGGTGGTGAGAAATGCCATTACATTTTTTAGCATGTTGATCTTTCCAAGTTCTCTTTTTAGTCCTTATGGATTACTATTAATTGTGGATTTTGTAAGAAAATTATACTATCTAGGAATAATAACAATTCTGGTTACTTTCTTCTATTTTTTTTTCTTGCACAATTATATAGTATGCATTTGTCAGATCTTTAAGAACTTTGATGAACAATGGAATAGACAGAGGAACCAATGTCTAAATTATAACTTCGACAGGAATATGCATCAAGTTAGGGGGGTGTTGACATAGGCTTTCCTCAGAGTCTCTGTCAAAGTTCTACTCTGAGATTTCTAAGAATTGTTTTTCATCATAAGCAAGTGTGGAAATTTTCCAAATGCTTTCTCTAAATCAATGGATTTACTCATTTGAATTTTTCTTCTCGAGTATATGAATTTGGTAAATTGTAAAAAAATACACCACAGTTTTCTCCTTATGCCTAATATTTTTCAAACAGTGATTAATAAATCTTTCCAACCATATTTTTCACAGGTTATTTCCTACTATTTATTTTATTAACGTTATCATTTTATTTTTACATTTGGAGCTTGAGCTCCCATTTTCTAAAGCAGAACCATCTTGAAATACTAATTTCATAAATATATGTATTCTCGCCTACTTGTTTTGGGTTTGCAATATTTTGTTTAGGATATTTGTATATGAGTAAATTTGTTCTTTTCTTTTATTCTCTTGTGTTTTCCTTAAGAGATGTTAACAACAAGACTATTCAGCTTCATAAAATGGGTTAGATAATTTTTCCCTTTTTGCTTTCTGAAACAACTTGCCCTAGAAAAATTTTAATTTGCTTGTAACATCCAGAAATGAAAATTTTTCTAATGAAAGATATTAAAAATATTGATTTTTAGAAATTAAAAATGGAATAAAATAATGAAGAGATTAAAACTAGAATAATGGATATTCATTGATTTTATTCTATTTTAATGAAATTTCTTCAATAATGAAGAAATTAAAAATAGAATAATTTCTATTTTTCTTCTATTCTATTTTAAAAATAGAATAATTTCTATTTGTCTTCTCTTCTATTTCTAATTTCTCCTATTCTATTTCTAATTTCTTCAATAAGGAAAAAATATAGATTTTTAATATCCATTGATTTTATTCTTTTTTTAATTTCTTCTTATGGCAGTTATTACATTTTTTAATCTATTTAACTTCTAAACTTTTTTTTTTTCAGTTTTTGGTCCGGGCTGGGTTTGAACCTGCCAACTCTGGCACATGGGGCCAGCACCCTACTCCTTTGATCCACAGGCGCTGCCCACTTCTAAATGTATTAACTAATACTTTGCAATACTTTACAAAGTAAAACAGTAAAGATTAATCTCTTAGTATAAACGTAGCTATTTTCATCTTTGCCATTCTTTATTTCTTTTTCTGAGCTGAGACAGTTTCTATCTTATCTCCTTCTCCTTTTTTTCCCCTTAATATTACCAGAGGTTTACTGTTAGACTTTTCAAAGAATAATGTTTTAGTTTCATTCATTTTGGTTATTATTTATTCCCTATTTCATTGTCTCCTCCTTCTAACTTTACCATTTCTCTCCTGATTCTTTGTGTTTATTCTATTCTTTTTTTTCTACCTTCTTTTCTTTTCTTGGAGCTCTTTGCTGATTTATTTTCAATCACTGATGTTTTCTTACAGTGTCAAAATTGAAATTTTTAGTGAGTATTATATTCGTTTTATACCACAAATTTCCACATGTGGTGCTTTTACTTTTATTCAGTTCTCAGTATCCATCATTTTATCTTCATGATTTCCTCTTTAACCAAGTGATGATTTCATAAGATTGTTTTAAAATTTCAAGACATATGAGATATTATGCTGTTTTTTGGTGACTGATTTTTAATTTTAAAACATAACTGCTAAAGAAGAGAGTCTGTACAGTACTGCTTTTTCAGAATGTACTAAACCTTCCTTTGTGATCTACTCGTACTCTGTTCATATAATTTCTTCAGGGATGATTGACCTATTCCACAGCTGCTGGAAATATTGAGTGCTGATGACTCCTGGCTTGCCCCTCACTGGACATCACCCTTAGATGCACAGATATTCCTCTTGCAAAGATAATGCTCTTTCCCGGAGTAGCTTGCAGCCGTTGACTACAACCAGTGACATACCCACTGATGAGTTTAGAAAACCTTACAATAAAGCTTCCGCTGGGACTCGTTGGGTAGCCCTTGCAACCACACTGTGGGTCAGCTCCCCCCACGTAAAATTGGTGTTCTCATATGGACGAGTGTATATCCCAAGAAAAAAATCCCATATTCTGTCTACAACTCTCTACCAGGGAACCCAATCTAAGACATTCATATAATTTTGGTGTTTGTGATTAGGGCATGCATGTTTCAGAAAATGTGTGTTCTGCGTTTGCTGATAGAAAATCCTACAAGCATTTTTATATCAACCTAATTGATTTTCTTTTTTCTCACCTTGATTATTTTCTGAGAGAAGTTAAAATATTTTATAAAAATTATTTTATCCATTTCTTCCCATTATTATCCAGATGTAACTTCGTATTCTTTGAAACTATACTGTTAACTGCATATGTATTCAGGAACTTTAGCTGCTCTTGATAATTTTCAGAATATAGTAATTTTGATGAATTCTTTGGCATTTTTTTGGCCTAAGGTTCTTTCTTCATCTAATATGACAGTTTTATTAAATTTTCATTTAGGTGATATTTGCCTGCATCACCTTTACACCATCTTTTCATTTTCATACATGCTGTGTACTGCTGTTCTAAGTATGAGAAAAGGTTAATGGATCGTAAAGATAAGCTCAACAGTCGAAATAAAGGGATTTGCCCTTTATGAGGGAAAAAAAATGAGCCAGAATGGATGTGTTACAGGAGTAGCTATCTATTTTCTCTTCTACAGGTATGTCAACATCTCACCCTCAAAGTGCTGTGGCTGGAGTGTTTCTTATTATATTGTTATAATGGAGCAGGAAAGGTAGATTCTCACTACCCTTGAATTGTATAAACAATATAAAGCTAATTTATTATTGGGTTCAATGGGACTCATATTGTAAGACTACACAAAGATTTCCCGCACAAAAGCCATTTTCTCAGATAGGTTTAACAACACATTCTAAAGTTCAATAAATATTATTGCAGCTTCTTTATCAAAGAATGCATGTCATTCTTAAAAATTCCAAAAGCAAACAAAATAACTAAAAAAATGCCATGAAGGTTATGTTAAACAGTTTGATGAAGATATTTCAGATTGTATATGAAACCAGCACATTATACCCCTTGATTGCATTAATGTACACAGCTATGATTTGATAATAATAATAAAAAAAATTTCCAAAGGAAATCTGCCAGAATGTTATTGTAACTTTCCTTGTTTTTAGGATAAGATTAACTTTCTTTAACATGATACTTTTCTATAGTTTAATGTTTTAATGAGCTTATTACTTTGTAAATAAAAATAATAAACCCAAAGGCCCAATCAAGATATTCCAGAGAAACATAAATCATTTTTATAAACTCAGTCACCATTGCTCTCACCCCTACCTTATTTTCCTGAACTATATTTCTTAAAATTGTTTTTATCTACTAAAAAAGCAAGACTATCTTTCTACATAACAGTTGAAGACAGAATATACAAAGTGGAAAGGAACTTAGAAGTGTCTTAGTTCAGTGGTTCAATCTAGGAATTATTTTGCCTTGTGTGATACTGGGAATGCCTGAAAACATTTTCAGTTGTCACATCTGGGGAGGAGTTGTCACTAGAATCTACTGGGTAGAGACGGGGATATTGATAAACATTCTACAGTGCCCTGGTCTGCCCCACATTACATAAAATTATCTATCCCAAATGTTGATAATGCCAATATTGAGAAAATCTGATAAAATTCAATCCCTTAACTTTGCACAGCAATGAGAATATACTTAACATTACTGGCTGTACATTTAAAAATAGTTAAGGTAGTTGTGTTATATGTATTTTGCCACAATGAAAAAATAAATTATTGCAAAAAAATTAAAAAAAAAAAACATAGGGTCAAAGAGATTGCAACTTACTCAAGGTTAAATAATTCTTATTTAACAAAGAGAGTAAGAAATAGTGACACAATTAGTAAACAGCATAAGGAGAAAATTACTAGTGCAATTATATAAGAATCCTAGAACTAGAGAAATGGCTGACATGAGGTTCCTGCTCATTCACATGGACATTTTGCGTTTGTTCCTTAAGCAAAGGCCTTACAATTCCCAAACTGTGCAGGTGCTATTTTTTTCCTGCTATACATCTGTCAACCAGCCCACCACATAGGCCCTGAATTCCATCGAGGTAGTTGTTCCTGCTTAAATTTATGAAAGGGAAGATTGCTTTTCCTCCATAGTTAAGGAGGACCTAAAAAAGGGTACAGATTTTTAAGTTTCTGCCAGATGTTGTTTAATAATCTCATCCCTCAGTCTTTGAAAAGACTGAATTCTATGTGCAGTCTGCCAGGTTATCACCCCTAAAAGTTTACAGTTTCATCAATATTTTTTTTATGTGCATGTAGAAAAGACCAAAGTCTCAACCCCCCCTTTGTTCTCTATAAGCACATTTTTCTCAGGCCATTAGACATAGGCAGATAAAACTGAGTTGAAATTGCTTTGGGCCAGGATATGAATTTTAATTTTCTTGTGTTAAAGTCAAAGAATTATACATAGTCTCTCAATTAGAGCTATGAATTTTGAATCATGTCGCATTTACTCAGGAAATATTGGGTCTAGGAAGCTATAGAAAATTGTATAAATGTGCTGTCCATTGGAAGGTGCCAATTTAAGGGGGTTCTATTGAGAAAATAAACTCATATCATCAAGGGGAAGCCTTGATGTATGTTATGTACAGAAAAGTAATACTGAGTCCTAAATACACAGGTAAAGCAAGACATGGGGGAGGTAGAAAAAAGTGAGATGACAGAAGCTTTTCAGAGCAGGACAAAGTTTAGACTGTTGTGTCTTTTTATCTTGCTTTTCTATGTCATTGGATAAAAAGAAAATTTCTTACAGGGATAACTACAGAGCTCAATAATTAGTATTCAATTTTAGTTTTAACAAAAAATTTAAATGTTAGACTTTCATTCAGAAGGAGGCTTGGGTTTCTTAAAGTCTAGAATCAGAATAAGGGAACTCAATAGTGGAAGAAGGGCCTGATAATACATCTCACATCCTACCAGGTAGCAGAGTTTACAGTGGGATGAGGTTAGTGGGAAAGACACAAAGATTTTGAAGAAGTGAGACTCCTATACATTGAAGTCACTCAACTGCTTGGTTTTCCTGGCCATCTAAACATAGATCAATATAAAGGTTATATTTGAAAGAAAGAATAAAAATACTAGGATAGACAGTTCAAGGTTGTTTTTAAGTCATGAAATTTGAGTCGTCTAATTCCACATAAAAGGACTAATAGGTTAGAGAAACACAGTAGAAAGAGTATATATATGGGTGTGTCAAAACAAATCACCTCTAACTTTAGTTTTTCCGCCTCGTAGTTTCTTATTCCTCCATTATCTCCATATTTCTCACCTGTGTAATGCAGAAATTGATACAAATCTCACACAATAGTTGAGTAAATTAGATACCTAGGAGAGCACCTAGCCCACATAAGATCTCAGTGAGTGAGTTGTTTTGTTACTATGATTGTTGAAACTTAATATATCCTGCCTGGTGCTCAGGGTTCATGGATTTAGCTTCCAATGTCATATACTTTTCCACACTCACCTCACCATTTTGAATGTGGGTAATGATGCATTTTCATGTACTTTATCAGCCTTTCTTCTACTTGATGCATGATTTTTTTTTTGCATTTTTGACTTTATTACTATTAGTTATTTTTATTTCAAATTAATATGAGGTATACATTTTTAGGTTACATTGCTTTCATTTCTAAGGTAAATTTCAAGTTGTAGACGAGCCCTTCACCCAAGGGTGAGCTGAACAACCTCACATTGTGTACATTTGGTGAGGTCCTGCCAATTGCCCTCCCTCCTTCAACCAAATGCCCTCCCCCTCCCTCGCACTCTCCCTCCTCTCTCCTCCCCTTGCTAGTCTATATTTGTGTTTTATTATTCATGTGGGCATGTAATTATTTATACACATATTGGTTTTATATTGGTATTGAGTACATTGCATATTTTTTTCACTCTTGAGATACTTTACTGAGAAGAATGTATTCAACTCCAGATAAACAGAAAAGATGTAAAGTCTCCTTTTCTTGTGGCTGAATAGTATTTCGTGGTATACATATGTCACAGTTTGTTAATCCATTCATGGGTTGGGTTGCCTCCATTACTTGGCAATTATGAATTGAGCTACAATAAACATTCTGCTACAAATGTCTTTGTGGTAAAATGATTTTTGTTTTTCTAGGTGGATACCTAGTAATGGGATTATGGGGTCAAATGGAAGGTCAACTTTAATTCTTTGAGAATTCTCCATACTTCTTTCCATAAGACTGTATTAGTTGGCAATCTCACCAGCAGTGTAGAAGTGTTCCCTTCTCTCCACATCCACCCCATCATCTGCAGATTGGGACTTTGTGATATGGGCTAATCTTACTGGAGTTAGGTGATATCTCAGAGTGGTTTCGATTTGCATTTTCTGACAATTAAAGATGATGAGCATTTTTTTGTCTGTTTGTTGGACATTCATCTGTCATCTTCAGAGAAGTTTCTTTTCAAGTCTTTTGTCTGCTTATAAAAGGGGTTGTTTGCTTTTTCTTGTTAATTAATTTGAGTTCTCTATGGATATTAGTTATCAGGCCTTTGTCAAACTTGTAACATGCAAAAATCTTCTCCCATTCCAAAGGCTGTCTGTTTGCTTTGGTCGTGGTACCCCCCTTAGCTGTGCAGAAGTTTTTTACCTTCATCAAATATCATTTATTTATTTTTGGTATTGCTGCAATTGCCAGGAGACAATTGTCTTCCTGAAAAATCTTTTCCTAGACTAATACTTTGAATCATTTTCCCCACACTCTCTTCTAGAATTTTTATTCTTTTATGTCTTACATTTGAATCTTTTTTCAGTGAAAATCAATTTTTATCAATGATAAGCGGTGCGGGTTCAGTTTCAGACTTCTACGTGTGGCTAACCAGAAACAGAACCCTCGGCCAGACTAACCAGAAACATAAAAGTAAAATCTCTAATAACTTCAATCAGAAACAATAAAGGGGAAATAATGACAGATACCACAGAAATACAAAACATCCTCAACAATTACTACAAAGAACTATGCCCAGAAATACAAAAACGTAGAGGAAATGAGCCAATATGGAATCACACCACCTTCGTAAACTCAAGAAGGAATAGAAATTTTGAATAGACCAATATCAAGGATGTAAATAACATCAACAATACAAAATATCCCCAAAGAAAAAAGGCTTGGACTAATGATTTCACACCAGAATTCTACCAAACCATCAAGAGGAATTAGTACATATATTGCACAATATATTCCAAAATATAGAGAAGGAAGGAATCCTCCCCAACACATTCTATGAAGCAAATATTACCTTGATTCCAAAACCAGGAAAGGAGCCAAAAAAAGAAAGAAAGAAAGAAAAGAAAAGAAAAAACAATAGATCAATATCATTAATGAATATCAGTGCAAAAATCTTCAATAAAATCTTAGCAAGCAGAATACAGAAACACATTTAAAAAGTTATACAACATGATCAAATGGGTTTTATCCAAAGGATACAAGGTCAGTTCAACATATGTAAATCCATAAATATAATTCACCATATAAATAAAATAAAAAATAAAGATCACACAATTCTCTCAATTGATGCAGAAACAGCTTGTAACATCATCCAGCATCATTTCTTGATAATAACACTTAAGGAAAAAGAAGGCTTAGGTGGGACATTGCTTAAACTGATAGAGGCCTTCTACAACAAACCCATAGCCAATAACATATTAAATGTAGTTAAACTGAAAGCATTTCCACTCAGATCTGGAACTAGACAAGGATGTCCACTATTACCACTGCTCTTCAATACAGCACTAGAAGTCCTAGCCATTGCAATCAGGCAATAGAAGGAAATCAAGGATATTCAAATGGGGACATAGGAGGTAAATTATCCCTCTTTACAAATGACATGATCTTCTATCTGGAAAATCCCAGGAACTCAACTACAAAGCTCTTAGAAATGATGAGGGAATATACCAGTGTCTCAAGGTACAAAATCAATGCCCACAAATCAGTAGCTTTCATATATGCCAATAACAATCAAGCCAAGAATAAAATCAGAGAGTCTATAGTTTTTGCAAAAGCTACAAAGAAGATGAAATATCTTGGAATATATCTAACAAAGGATGTGAAAAATATCTATAAAGAGAACTATGAAACCCTGAGAAAACAACAGAAGACATTAACAAATGGAAGAACATACCATGCTCATGGTTGGAAAGAATCAACATTGTTAAAATGTCCATACTACTCAAAACAATCTATAGTTTTAGTGAAATCCTCATCAAATGACTAATGTCATACTTTGAAGAACTTGAAAAAATAGTTCGTTTCATATAGAACCAGAAAAAAGCCTGGATGGCCAATATAATTCTTAGAAATAAAACCAAAACTGGAGGTATCACACTACTAGACTTCAAATCTATAGAGATCAAAACAGTATGGTACTGGCACAAAAATAGAGAAATAGATCTCTGGATAGAATAGAGAATCTAGAGATGAATCCAGCCATATATCACCATTTTATCTTTGATAAGCCTAACAAAAACATGCACTAGGGAAAAGAATCCCTATTTAATAAATGGTGCTGGGAGAACTGGTTAAAGCATATATATTCTAATTTCCCCTAGATTTTTTTCTTTTTTTTTGAGACAGAGTCTTACTTTATCACTCTCGGTAGAGTGCTGTGGCATCACAGCTCACAGCAACCGCTAGCTCTTGGGCTCAGGCAATTCTCCTGCCTCAGCCTCCCAAGTAGCTGGGACTACAGGCACCTGCCAGAACGCCCTGCTATTTTTTTGTTGCAGTTTGGCCGGGTCCGGGTTCAAATGCCCTACTCACTGAGCCAAAGGCGCCACACACCCCTATATATTTAATTCATCCTTCTCCCAAGCTGTGTTTTAAATCTTTCCTCCTCAGCTCAGTATAGTTCCGGGAATATCTAAGAAGCAATAATTTCCCTAGGTTGACCTAAACCACAAGTAGCTAAAGTATAAACCATATATTCCAGTTTACCTCGAATAGTCCCATTGAAAATATGTGTGGCCTCCTAGTCAGTTAAGCCTTTGTCCAGATTTTTGTTTTTTATGAAGTTTTATCATTAATAAATGTGTTAAAGTTTACTGGAATAGGTTTGATAGACATTTCCTTCATACTTCCAGCTTCTGCAGAGGTTTCTCTCATTAGCAACTATA
This sequence comes from Perodicticus potto, assembly GCA_963574655.1. Lineage (NCBI taxonomy): Eukaryota > Metazoa > Chordata > Mammalia > Primates > Lorisidae > Perodicticus > Perodicticus potto. The sequence goes on from CAUYRH010097401.1 coordinate 24,763, forward strand.
TGAGAAAAATAAGCAGTTGACAGAATACTCACCGTATAATAAGAGAATAAATCTAAAATCTGAGTAAGGAGGTCTTGGTTTTCAATTTAAGGAGCTCAATTTCAAGGCAAGTTTGTACAGGAAAATCATTAATAAAACAAAATGACTTCAGACCTGAGCAGCCAACCATGGCCCACTCTTCTGGTTTGAGACAGTAGTGGACTTAGCTTTCACTACTGTTATATTCCATTACTACTATATCGTGTCACATCTTCCAACTACTGGAATAGTTAGCCAATTTGACTGTGTTCTTCACCAGATGGCAGTTGATAGGGTTAGTAAGACTCAAGAATGTTGGAGATCAGGGGTCTCAGTTCCCCAAACGCAGTTGATCTGGTTCAATTACCTGGCTGAACTAGAAAGTTTAACAGAGACACAGTGATAATTGAAGGCAAAAATGAATGGAAACAGAAAACAAAACTGGAGCAGCACAGGCAGCTTGAATAGAAAGCAAAAGTAACCCATACAATTTTCACTATAAAAATTTTCATTTAAGAAAAAAGAGAAAGTTTAGACCACTTCCAAAGAGAGTTGGAAATGGGTCCTTCTCATGAAGAAGAGGTGGGAGAGACAGAGACCCAAAGGCAGTCCAGAGGCATAAATACTCTCTTCCCTGCATTTCAAATTGGTTACCTCATACCTACATTCTTATGGGCCCTCCAGATTTCCTTCTTCAGTAGGCTAGGCTTTCCTCCCACCCCTGTGAAGCTCCTTTCTTAGTAGCCCTTCTCAAAGAGATTTTATAGTTGACTTATATGTAAAATATGCTTGCTTATATGTAAAAATTCTCACATACAAGCTGGGAAATCCTGCTATAGACCAGAGAGAGTATTCTTGGTACCATGGTATACTAGCTCATCTGAGGGTAGATGTAGACTGTACCAAAGAATGAGCACTGGCTCCTAGCCAGAGACAGAGTGGTCCCAATACAAAGCAATCACAATCAACATATGTTGATTGCAGAAAGTAACAAACTCCAAGAAGACAGTTCCCTTACTGTAAGTGGAGAAGAGACCCCTAAGTCTGAGAACTTACTGTCTTTTCCAGGCTAACTATTTGTCCTCCCCCACTCCACCGCCTCTTCCCCTGGCAGGATTGCCTTTTGCCACTTGCCTTTGAGGTAACTGACAGGCTGAGTTACATATTTCTCAATAGGCTTGTATCTCCCCCAAAGAACATTCCCAAAGAACCCACAGGTGGAAATTTGCAATTTTTAAAAAATTTATTATTGGGGATTCATCGAGGGTACAAGAAACCGGGTTACACTGATTGCATTTGTTAGGTAAAGACCCTCTTACAATAGTGTCTTGCCCCCAAAAGATGTGTCACACACCGCGACCCCACCCGCCTCCCTCCTTCCCTCTCTCTGCTCTTCCTTTCCCCACTCCTCCCTCCTTTTTTCTCTAATTTTATGATAATGAGCCCAGTTCAGTTTGAAGTTACTAAAGGCTTCTCACTATCTGTTCTGACTGGGGAACAGTCCCCAGCCATAACTTGGTCCCTACCCTCTGCCCTCAGTCACTCCCCTTTGTCTTGGGTACTATTTAGGAGAGAAGCTGCCAGCGGGAAGCAGGGGTTGTATGACTCCCTAGGGTAAGTATCTCCTGTCCTACCTGTCAAGGAGAGAAGCTGGGAGCCAAAGGGCACATCTCCCCTTTCCCAGGCAGAAAGAGAAGCTAGGAGCCCAGATGGCAGCCTCCCGGCTCAAGTACAGAAGTCACATAGTGTGGGATTGAGTGACTGTGTTGGCAATGGCTGCAGCGCTGCTGGAGCAGAACCACTGTCACATTCAGGGCCTTTTGAAAGTGAGCCTAGAGGTTCCTGGGGTGGGGCAGGAGGAGAGTGCCGCCCAAGCCAGGCTAGCACTGCCCACAGTTTTGTTGCTTATTTTATGGTATAAATCTAAAATTATTATTTAATAATATTTATTTTATAATAACCCCTTTGGCAGCAATACATTAAGAACAAAAAAGTGTTTGTAAAGTAATTACAAGCACAGAATTTTATTTTATCACAAAAGTTGATTATGGTTATGTTGCTTGCACAAGTTGTGTGTTGATATTTATAATCTATCATGGAGATCAAAATCATATCGTTGACTGGTCACCATGAAGATATAAGTCTGTTGAAGTATCAATTCTCTTTCAAAAGTTACTCACTATAAACTTTTGTTAAGTAAATACCATGCTTGTAATGTAAATTTATGATATGTAAATTATAAGTAAACTGCATGCATACACATTTTTCTGTGAAAGATGACAGTTCAATTACATCACATGACTACTTTTAGAAATTAAATTTGCTTATTTTTAATTCAAAGCTTTTTGGGGCATATAGAAAAAGTAAGTGTGTTATAATCATTAGCAGGAAAACTTTGCAAACAGTTTTAAATGATAGCAGTTTTATTTCCATGTCACCAGATACCTTAGAAATCACATAAGTCCAATAATGTTTCCATTATTTCAACTAATGCACAGAATCAAAGTAAAGTTCAGTCTATCAAAGATGAAACACCTGACATTT
>CAUYRH010097403.1:0-16016 GCA_963574655.1 Perodicticus potto
GGCTCTGTCCTTTAATTTCTGAGTTCTTATTTTGCTGTTGATCCATTGTGATGGTGAGTGTGGAGAACAGGTTGGAGTATTTCCTGTAGAGCTGGTCTTGTTGTGGTGAATTTCCTCAATGTTTGTATATCAGTAAATGATTTGATTTCTCCATCAATTTTAAAACTTAGCTTAGCAGGATCTAGAATTCTGGGCTGGAGATTGTTCTGTTTAAGTAGGTTAAAGGTAGATAACCATTGTCTTCTTGCTTGGAAAGTTTCATTAGAGAACTCTGTAGTCACCCTGATAGATTTTTCCCTGTAGGTCAACTGGTGCTTACTCCTGACAGCTTGAAGAATCTTTTCTTTTGTCTTGACTTTGGACGGGTTCATCACTATGTGTCTTGGGGAAGCTTGGTTAGAGTTGAGGCGACCTGGGGTCCGATATCCCTCTGAAAGGAGAGTGTCAGAATCTTTGGTGATATTTGGGAAATTTTCATTTATAATATTCTATAGTATGGCTTCCATTCCTCTAGGGCATTCTTCTTCCCCTTCTGGGATACCTATAACTCGTATGTTTGAGCACTTCATAGAGTCCCATAATTCTGTCAGTGAATGTTCTGCTTTCTCTCTCTTCTTTTCTGCCTCTTTAACTATCTGTTTACTCGCTCCTGCCCAATGCTTGTTCTGCAACCCTGAGGGTTGAGCTTGCCAGGGCAGTTCTCCCACAATGGCTCCACACAGCTCACAACCAAACACTGGTAGCTACATCCGGTGGCTCATTCTGGGGCCCCAGACAACACTCAAAGACCTCTGCACTCTTGCCCAAGTTCTCTCAAGGCAGTTCAACCTAGTGCCAAGTCCAAAAGAAACCCAAACAGCTCACAGGTAAGGCCTTTCCAGTTTGCAATCTCACTGCTGCTGCACCCACGGCTGCTGGCAGGATTAGACCGAACGAACACACGCAACCACTTGCCACTTGTTTTTGCCTTCCTCAGGGGGTCCAGAAGTCTCACTGTGTCCTCAAAGGGATGTTTCTGGGCAGATCCCACCAGCCAGAGATGCCTAAAGTCTTCTCTTCCCAGTCTCACCGTGCCCAGTTGCAAGGAAGCTGTTACTCAGCTGCTATGTTGCTCCACCCTTCAAGCAATATTCATTGAGTTTTAATATATATTAACATATGAATTAATATTGAGGTGTCATATCAACTATTTATGCTTTGTAGCCTATTACAATAAATATGTATGTTTACATTTATGTTTAATTGCATCTTTATATGCTCAAATATAGGTATAAAGTAGGCACTGTAAAATAGCAAATGAATTAATTAATTTTTTATTTGTTATTTTAATCAAATAAATTAAATGTACAGGATGTAGTGAGTCCTTATCATATACTGAGCACTATCCAACCTGCTAAGATGCTGATGATGAAAGTACATGCGTCTTGACCATTGAAGTTAATGCTGTAGGAACATGCGTAAAAATGATCAAAGAAAGTTCTTTGGAGATGGATGTTTTAGTGTTCATGTGTTATAATGCTAAAAATATATAATTTAATGCATGTCTGCAGAATTTTTTTTTAACATTTTAGGAATATATCAAATCCAAAAACTATAAAGACTTATAAAGATACTTTGTCTTGATGTTATTCTTCAGAGATTTTAAAAGATTTTTAAATCTTTGAAATCTGATTATGCAGATACACAATTTCTAAATTGGTAGGCTAGTCATACCATAGAAAGCTTAAGAAGCTGGATAAAGTTAAAAATAAATCTCCTGAAAGGAATGTAGAGCTAACAAAACTGTGAAAAGTTAAAAGATCATGTTCCAAAAGTAGAAGTTTAAGGATGGTTGAGCTTGGTTCAGATTTCTGCCAAATAGCATTAACCGATTCCTAAAGGTGCGTGAGTAGCTGAGTAATACTTTTGAAACTCTCTCCAGGCAAGAGGGAAAATTTATGTAAAAACAGTTTTAGCTCTTCCTCAAATTCAAACTTCATTTTAAATCATCTAAAATCTGAGACTAAATTAAGATCATCCCAGATTTTTATTACTTTCACCTATATTCAAGAATTTAACCAACCTTATTATGTTTGGAGTGGTAAGTGGTACAAGTGAAAATTTTGTCAGAGTATAAGAAAAATTTTTTAAAAATGAATACTCTACAACTTAAATAAGAACTGAAATTAGATATTTAATAAATTGGTTTCTTCATAAATACAGATATAGCTAAAAAAAAAAAAAAAGAATTAGCTAGAGATAAGTTAGAAAGAAATTTCCAGAATGAATAAGGAGAGGCACAATATTATGTGTCAAACACAGAAGAAGACATAAAAGATAAACATGACAAATTAAAGTATAAAAATCATGTGTAATTTAAGTACCAGAAGAAAGAGAATGAGGCAGAAGTATTACTGAAGATACAATTTCCAAGAATTTTCCAAAGATGACCACAATAAATAAACCAACCACAGAGGCTTAAGAGTGCCAAATAACATGGGGAAAAACCCTCTTGCTTGAGCTCGGGACTTGAAGGCCGGGCTGATCGATAACACAAGACCCCCTCTCTACCAAAAATACAAACAATTAGCCCAATACATAGTGGGACTTGCCCAGCTACTCAGGAGGTTGCAGGAGGAGGATTGCTTAAACCCAACAGATGGAAGTCCCAGTGAGCTTTGATTGTGTCTCTGCCCTCAAGCCTGGGTGACAGAGTAAGACCTTGTGTCACCAAAGAAGATAAATAGTGAGGTGAAATAAAATAAAATAGAGAAGATGCATATTACCACTTCTAATCAACATCTTACTTGCGATCCTACACCATATAATAGAAGTATAAAGAAAGAAGTAACATATATAGCCTAAAAAGAAATTTAAATGTCATTATAGATATTACAATGAGATTTAAGAAAACAAATTGCCAACTTGTTAAAATCAAGAAGTAAGAATAGTAAGATTACTGAACATAAGCACAGCATACAAATACCAAAATTATATATGTGCCTGGGAAATATAAATGTAAAGTATCTTTTAAAAACACAGTTTTCAAAGAATAAAATACGTAGTATAGCAAATACATAGAAACTAAAATAGCAAAGACCAAGGAAGAACTCTATTGAGACAACTTAAAGTATTGCTGAGTTATAAATAAGGAGGTATGCTCTGTCCACAAATTGGGAGATTGCACATGGTGTCAGATTTTCCAAAAAATTTTATATAGATGAACTGCAATTTAAGTATAAACTCTAATAGGCACATTTGTGGAAACTGACAAAATTTATAAAATTCTCAGAGAACTCTTGCAGGCCAACATTACATAAGGCACTCCTGGTGAAGAATAACACTGTTGTAGGACTTTCAGCCAGTTTCTTTACAATGCTACAGTAAAACCGGAAAAAGATGAAGCAAAATTATTTTCAGAGGCCAACAAAATCAAATAGAGAGCCTGTAGAAGCTTGATTTATGAGCTACTCCAGAGGAGTGGGGAAGGATGATCCTTTTTATGAATCAATAATAACAATGTGACAAAATATAAAAGAAACATGACCCCTATACCAATCACACTCTAAAATCAATCCTAGGTAGATTTTAATATCTGAGTGGGAAATCTAAGAAAGACAGTTCCAGAAGATTATGGAGTAGAATATCTTCATGATGCTGGGGTAGAGAAAATTTATAATACGTAAAAGGTATTAATTTATAAAGGCAAAAAATAAAAAGCATTTCAATACATTAAATGAATATCGGCATAGAATAAAACCCACTTAACAGATTAAAAACGTAAACCAAAGGGAGAGAAAAATTTTTATGTACATATAATTGTCATAGGGCATATATATTATATAGCATAAATAAGTATAAATAAGTAAATATAAATACACATTTTTTGCCCAATAGAAAAAAATAGATGAGACAAATGAAGAAATGGTTTATAAAAAAGAATATCAAATTGTCCAGTAAACTTATTAAAAGGTGTGCAATTCACTCATGCTTAGGAAGTACAAAGAAAATTTCCCATAAATTGCCAGTTTTTAAACCCATCACTGGGAGAAATTTCAGAGAACTCTAATATAATTTACAGGTGTGGCAGCTCATGCCTATAATCCCAGCACTCTGGGAGGCAGAGTCTGAGACAGGTGAATTGTCTGAGCTCCCAAGTTCGAGACCAGCCTGAGGAAGAGTGAGACTCCTCCTCTAAGGATCACTTGAACCCAAGAGTTTGCAGTTGCTGTGAGCCATGATGTTACAGCACTCTACTGGGGGCTACAAAGTAAGACTCAGAAAAAAAAAAAGAGAGAGAGTGAGCATGGAGAGCTATCAAATACTACTGGTGAAATATTTAACTGGTGACAATATTCTGGAAAAAGATTTACCATGGCCTACTAATTTTTCAGATCTGTCAACCTTATGAAATAATAATTTGTTCACTGGTATCCGTCAACAGATACACGTGCACAGAAAGACTATAAATTTACTCATAGCTGCTCTCACACAACAGAGTTTATGCAGCAGCAGTGAATTAACTACAAAAATACATAGAAATTATAATTATACAAGTCAGATTCAAAAAAATAAATGTATTATCATTTGCATATTAAAAATATATTGGCATGATGAAAATATTTCAGATTGTATATGAAACCAGCACATTGTACCCCATGACTGCATTAATGTACACAGCTACGATTTAATTAAAAAAAATTAATTTTTCTAGATGTACAAAAGATGACATTGGTATTTTAATGGGGATTGCATTAAATCTGTAAATCATTTTGGGTAGTATGGATATTTTAGCAATGTTGATTCTGCCAATACACAAGCATATGTTTTTCCATTAAAAAAAAAAAAATATATATATATATATATATATAGGCAAATGTAACCTACAGTGTCAGATGTCAAGGTCGTGGTTGCCTTTGGTGAGGAAGTTGCTGGCAAAAGTGGAGATGGTCCATAAGGGCCTTCTCTGTGTGTGATCTCCCCTTTCCTGGATGATTGAGAGCCCGATTATTTTAAATTATATGAGTTTGTTTGTATCACTCTTCTGCATATATATTATACTTCCAAATACATACATTTTAAAATCCTGATTATTAATATAATAGAAATATTATTTATAGAGGTAGTATTACGTGTATAATATGTACATGCTTTATATAAAACTGATCCTTGAACAATGCTGGGTTTAATGGCACTGACCTCCACTGTTGAAAACTCATGCATGAATACAATTTTTTGACTCCCAGAAGACTTAGCCAGTAATAGCCTATTACTGACTAGAAGCCTTCCTGAAAACATAAAAAGTTGATTCACATATAGACCAACATCCCCATATATTTTATATTACATGCCTGGATACTTTCTGGATAGTCTTCATACTTAACTTTTTTCTTTCTTTCTTTCCTTCCTTCCTTCCTTCCTTTTTCTCTCTTCTCTTCTCTTCTCTTCTCTTCTCTTCTCTTCTCTTCTCTTCTCTTCTCTTCTCTTCTCTTCTCTCTCTCTCTCTCTCTCTCATATATATTTTTAGGCTATGTATTATGACTGAGTTTTTTCAAATTGTCATGAATCTTCAAAATATTTTCCTATATATTTATTGAGAAAAAAATCCATGTGTAAAATTGACCCATGCCATTCAAACTCATGTTGTTCCAGAGTCATCTATATCAAACTCAGAAGATGTGCAAAGATTCCTACCATCTACTTAGTGTTCTGCTCCTTCTTGCATAGAGAGAGCCACAGTAAGTGTTGCCTTTATGTCTTGACATGACTGTGTCGGTTAGTAAAGATGAAACTGTTCACCTGGCAGCTTCTTAAATCTTTCATGCCAATAGCACTTAGTTAGAAAATTACCTCTTTCAATGAATTAAATCACCCAAATAGATTTGTATAGCCTTCCCTGCCAAATGTAAGTGATAAAGCTGCCTCTAGATTTAGGATTAGACAATGGAGGCTGGTTTGCCTAAAAAATTGAGGTTCATTGGCCACAAAAGGAAAATGAAATATTTTAGAATGCTAAATACAAAGATGATCACTGCTTTTCAAAGGAACTGTAAATGGAGGCTAAATGGAGCTCCCCCCGTCATGGTTGTGAACACTTCTGGGCAGATGGCATCCAGTGCTCAGCTGCACGAACACTGTATTGAAAACAAGTTCTCAAAAAAATGAAAAATCTGTTGCTTTGGTCAGGTATTATACCCTGTCTCAAGGCAATAACACCTATAGTTTACTGTTCTATTGCTAGTCTGTGTTAAATTACCCAGCCTGTGAGAGCAAAGAGCATTCCACAGATTCCTTCTCTTACATCTTTGCTATTGAATGAAGTAAAATCCAGTGTTGAGCAATGATCTGGTTGAGTCACTGACCACAAATCTCCACCATGAAGATAATTATGATCACTCTGCAAGTTGAAATAAGCATAAAATATATACCGTTAGAACATAAAATTCAATCATATCAATCAAACTGAAAATGCTTGGCATTCACCTTAACTTCTCTGCTTATCATATAAAAAGAAACCTTGAATGGGATAGGACTAGGACACCCACATTCATTTAATATGATGCTGGATTCCTCTGCTATAGAATACGTAGCAAGAAAATAAAATGAAGTACATTGAAATCAGAAAAGAAGATGGAAAATAGTCTTTTTACACACAACATGATCTTACATGTGGAAAGATATAAAAATTAAAAAAAAAAAAAACGGTCAAACTGTAGCCATAACTCAACTATCAGAATTGCGGGATGCAAAGTCAACACATGAAAATCAGTTGCACTTCCATACACTAATAATGTGTTCTTAACACAAAGTGCATCAAATGCCTGAATGTAAGAACAAAAGCAATAAAACTCTTATAAGAAGACAAAGGTAACCTTCAAGGCACCAGAATTGGGAATGATTTCTTGGAAGTGATACAAAAAACACAAGCAGCAAAAGAAAAAAAACAGATAAATTGAGCTCCATCATAATGAAAAACATTTGTGCATCAAGGACGCAATCAATAGAGAGAAAAAGCAACGTCTGTGATTTGAGTGTGATTTGTTCCCACCAAAAGTGAGACTTTGTCCCAGCATGGAGCTCACTGGGTGGGAGTGGTGCTTTTAAGATGTTTGTTAAGTTTGTTAAGAGGAATTAGTATCTTTTCTTGCTCCAGCAGGATTAAATTAGTGAACTTGAAAGCAGGTTATTTAAAAAAGGCTGTCTGTCACATCTGATCTCTCTGTGTGCATGTAATTCCCTTCCATTTCTCCATCATGTTTTCAAGTAGCACAAGGCCAGTGTCAGAACCCACCAGATGCAATTGCCTGGTCTTGAACTTCCCAGCATGGAGATGAAATAAACCTCTACTATAAATTACCCAGTTTCAGATGTTCATTTATTGTGACACAAAACAGAGTAAGATAGAAAATTGACAAAGTGTAGAAGTTACTTCGCAACTGATTGATGCACAGTGGCTAGAAGAATTTGAAGAAACAAGCAGAAAAAGCCTTATTGTCATGAAAGAAAAACACCAGAGACACTTCTGGGGAGGGTTGGAGATGAGAAGACTCTGGGAAATCTGGAACATCTTGTAACTCAAGGAAGTGTTCTAGCCGAATGCTAATACAGATACAAAGAGCAAAAGCCATTCTGATGAGTTCTCAGCTGGAAATAAATAATAATAGGTGAACTAAAGTAAAGGCCACCCTGTAATATAGTGGCAATGAATTTGACGGTGTTGTGTTCATGCCCTAGGATTTTGTGGAAGGTTGGACCAAAAAGTGATGGAATAGTAGATCTGGAAGAAGACATTTTTAAGCAGAAAAGTACTAATAAGACTTCTGCATATTTACTCCTGATTGGCTTCCAGTGAACTGTGGGAGAAAAGAGAGTGGGAAGATTTGAAAAACTTGTAGCTGGGCCATGTGGTAAAGAATAAAAGGATATGTTTAGGAGAAGAAACGAAAAGTGTGCCTCCGACTACCAAAGAAATTAATAAGGCTAGAAAGGAGCCAGGGGCTAATTATCAAAACAGTGGAAACAGACCCCAAGGCACATCAAATATCTTCCAGGTTGCCCCTCTTCAAAAGCCCAGAGACCTAAGAGGGAAGAGCAGTTTGGGAGTTGGGCCCAGGGTGGCTCCACCTAATTGCTGCCACAGCTGCCTTGGGAACCTGCTCCCTGCCTACCCAGTGCCGTTGGTGGCCCCAGCTGTGGTACAAGTGGCCCCCAGGGTGGATCCACCCACTTTTGTGCCGGCTGAACCAGAATATGCAAGTTGCAGACCTCCACAGGGTTTTCACAGGCTAATTTTGCAGGCATAAAAAATCCAAGTGCTGTAGGGGTATAGAGGCCTCTGCCTAGATTTCAAGAATGAACGAATTGCCTGGTCACCCAGGGAAAAACCTTCAGGGCTGAAGCCAGAGCAGTAACTAGGAGAGCCCTGGGAGCGGAGCTGCCCCCAGGACCTCACAACTGTCCAGCTGCGGCACCAGAATGAAATTCCAACAGGTGAGAACAGCTACGTGGGCTGCACCCAGCAAGGCCACAGGAGTGGGGCTGCCTGAAGCCTTGACAGGCCACCTCTCAGGACATGTGTCAAGGGAGATGATTCTCCAGCCTTGGGATTCCATATGTGCCCTTCTGAGCTTTAGACCTACTTTGCAGAAGTGGCTTCTTTTTTTCCTGCCTATTTTTCTCTTTTGGGAAAGGAATGTGTGCACTAACCTCTGCTGTCATTGTATCTCGGTAGTAAATAACTTTTTTTCAGTTATTTACTTCTTATTAAACCAGTTGGAGAAAGTTAGAAGTGGGGAAGAGGGAGTGGTTAAGTTCACAACTATTGGGTATGGTGCCCACTGGGTGGAAGTAAGTAACTTGTAGGCTCACAGCTGGAAGGATTTGCCTTGAGTCTCAAATGAGACTGTGGACATTGGATTCTTCAGTTAATGCTGGAAGGAGTTAAAACTTTGGGACTATTAGAGTAGAATGTATTTTGCATTATAAAGAGGACCCAAGTTTCTTTTGCGTCTGCTGGGAGAAGTAGATTATTGTAGTTTGAATATGGATGGTCCCCACCAAAGGTCATAGTTAGACTTAGTCCCCGTGTAGTGCTACTGGGAGGTGGTGCCTCTAAGAGGAAATTAGATTGTGAAGAAGTGCTAATGTCTCTGTTACAGGGGTGAGTTCCTGCTCTCAGGTGAATGGGTTAGGTACCCCAAGAGCAGCTTGGTAAATGGGGCTCCTTCTCATGCTTGAGCTCCTTTTGAAAGTTCCTATTTGCTCTTCTGCTTCTGAGCCATGTTACAATGTAGCAGAGCCCTCCCACTAACCTGGCTAGATGCAGCTTCTAGAACCATGAGCTAAATTAAGCGTTTATCTTTTAAATTAGTTTATCAAAGCAAAACAAATGAAGAAAGCAACCTACAGAATAGGAGAAAATATTTACATATCATACATCTGGCAAGGGGTTAATATCTAGAATAAATAAAATACTTCTATGACTCAATAGCCAACACATAATAAATTCCATAAAAAAGTGAGTGAAGAACCAAAAGAAACATTTCTTCAAAGAGGAGTGCAAATGGCCAGTAAGCACACCGAAAAGATACTCAACGTCACTGATCATTAGGACAATGAAAATAAAAACTATAATACAGTGAGCTGCCACTCCATGTTCATCGGGGTGATGCTGCCAAATAAACAGAAAATAGCAAGTGCTGGACAGAAAGGGAGAAATTAGAACCCTAAGCCCTAGTGGTGGGAATGTAAACTGCAGTATTTCAGCTACTGTGGAAAACAATATGGTTGTTCCTCATAAAATTGAAACAGAATTGCCATCCCAATTCTACTTCTGAATATGAGTGTATATGTGTATATAATATATATAATCACGATCTGGAAGAAACATTGGTACACCTATATTCATAGCAGCTTTATTCACAATAGTCGAAAGGTGAAAACAATCCCAGTGTCAACTGATTCAAGTGGAATACCCATGTAATGGAATGCTATTCAGTCTGAAAAAGGAAGAAAGTTCTCACACACAGTAGCTACAACATGCACGGATGCTGAGTGTGTGATGACACGTGAAGTGAGCTAGTCCTGGACAAGGCACCTGCTGCGTCTCTGCGTACATGAGATGCCGGGAGAAGCCCAATTCCTGATACTTACAAGCTACCAAGACAGAAAGTAGAGCACGGTCGCCAGGGTCTGTAGGGTTGGGAGAAAAAGTTATTTAATGAAAATGGAATTTTAGTTTGGCAAAATGAAAGATTCTGGGGATTGGTTGTTCAGCAACGGGAACATATTTAACTACTGAACTGTGTACTCACAAATGGTTAAAATGATAAATTTTATGTTATGTGTATTTTACCACAATTAAGAATAAACATTAAATATTCAAAATAAAAATAAAATAAAATTAAACCTAGAATTATTATTTCTATTTCAGAAATAATTTGCTTCTCCTTTAGGTGGTGTTTATTTCTGTCACTAAATAAATGTCAGAATGGTTTATTACTCAACAGACTACAAATGAACTTTGGTTCAGAAATTATGGAAACTGAGAAATGAGGAAATGTAGTTTCAGGGCAGGACTCAAAGGCCACGGTATATATTAACCTTAAATATTCAAGGACCTAGTAAATGTTAAAAAGAGCCTCTAGTAACTACAGGTACACATTTTAAACAAAAAACTCGACATAATTTTCGGAGTTTCCATCATGACAATTTTTCAAATCGGGATGGGTGCTATAGGCTGGAGAGTCAGTGGTACACAGAGAGGTCTGCATATCAGGGTCAGAAACACTGTTAATACCACGGAGAATTTGAACTTTTGTGGTTACCTCAGATGATGCACCTGAGGTGTGTCCTGAGGGGACACAGAAGCTCGGGGCCCTGCGCTCACCATCTCTTCCATCTGGCTGTCCCTGGCTGTCTCTTTTACAATCAACTATTAAATATAAATAATGTGTTATCCTTAATTCTATGAGTCATCCTAGAGAGTTAACAAACATGAGGGGGAGATGTGTGAACCCCTGAATTCATAAATAATGTGACAGTGGAATTGAACTACTGGAGGCCTACTTGGTGTTAAGGAATTGGGGAATTTCACGGCACTTAAAAAATATAATACTTTGTGTCAGAAGCAGTATCAGGAAGCACGAACTCAGACTTAAAGAAATTTCTGCTTTTGCAACTGGAGCAAAGAAGTACGGCAAGCATAGAAGTATATACTGTTATATATGAAACGTAATGGCCAGCCAGAGTCCTTCATTTTTTCATTGTAAAAGAGAAAATTAAATTAGTTGTGAAATATAAGTGCCATAGACTGCTAAGGTGCTTACAAAAATGAAGCAAATTTTCATTAAGAAAAATGGGAGAAGCAGTTACGAGACAGTTAAAAATGTTAACAGAAAATTTTGTAACTGTCATAGTTAGAAAGCATATATATTTATAATGGGTACAGGATTGTGTAGCGTGTTTTTCTTCAAGTACTTTTGGGGACACCTGTCCTGACAGACATCTATGCTGTGCCAAATGGATTTATTCTTTTGTTTTTACTAATTTGATATTTATTGTGTGTTTACTATTTGCCAGACGGGGTTATGCACAGGAAATATACAGAGTGTCCATAAAGTTCGTGTGGAATTAAAAATAGTTTTACATTGTAGATTGCACAGGAACTTTAAGGACACCCTATATGTCCAATAAAAATTATGAGTCACCTATATCTGTAAAGGTTCAACCATAATTGACAGGAAAGTTTGTAGTTGTTGTTGTTGTATAGAAGAAAAGGTTGAGTTTTACATGTAAACCTTGTATTCTGGGACCCTGCTTCTAACTGCTGATTAATTCCAGTAAGGGTGTGTCTGTGTACGTGTGTGCGCACTTTCAATGTCTGATTTTCTACATAGGCAATCATGTCATCTATAAACAAAGGTAGTGATTGTTTTATTTCTTCCCAATCTGTGTGCTTTTTCTTATCTTTTCTAACCTTTTTGCATTAACTGGGACTTCTAGGATAACACTGACTTCAGAGATATCCTTGAGAAGGGATCTCCTTGCCTTGTCCTAATTTTAGCAGGGAAGCTTCAAGTTTCCTGCCACTAAGCACAATGTTGGCTATAGATATTTTGTAAATATTCTTTATCAAATTCATGAGCTTTACCTCTTTTCCTAGTTTAGTGAGATTTTATCTTGAATGGGTGTTGAGTTTTCGCAAATGCTTTTTATTCTGCATCTATCGAAATAGTCATGTGGTTTTTGTTCTTTAGTTTGTTGATATAACAGTCTATATTTACTTGCTTTCCATAGTTGAGCCAGACTTGCGTAGCTGAGATAAACCCTGCTTGTTGAAGGCCTATAATTATTTTTGCACATTTTGGATTTGATTCACTAATATTTTATTGAAGTTTTTTGCATTGGTGTTCGTGAAAGAGCCTGGTCTGTTTTATTCTTGCAATGTATCTGTCTGGTTTCAACAAAAGAATAGTTCTGGCTTCTAGATTGAGTTTGAAGTGGTCCCTCTGCCTTTATTTTTTGCAGAAATTGTAGAGAATGGACAAAACATTGTTTTTAAATGCATGGTCGAATTTATCAGTGAATCCAAGTAGGCCTGAGACTTTGTGTTTTAGAAAGTTTCTAATTATTGCTTCAATTTCTCTAACAGATATAAGCCCATTAAGATTGAGTATTTCTTCCTGTGTGAATTTTGCAGGTTATGTTTTTCAAGGAATTGGTCTGTCTTTTAAAACTTATGGGCGTGAAGTTGTTTATAATACTTCTTTAGTCCAGGGGTGGTGGGGTACACCTGTATTCCCAACATTACTGGTGGCCCAAGCAACAGAGTTACTTGGTACCAGGACTTCAAGATTACCCTAGAAAACAATATGAGAATCCATCTGCACAAAAATAAAAATGGTGGTGCCTGTGGCTCAAAGAGTAGGGCTCTAGCCCCATATGCCAGAGGTGGCAGTTTCAAACCCAGCCCCCGCCAAAAACTGCAAAATAAATAAATAAATAAACAGAAAATTAGCCCAGTATGGTGGCATGCACCTGTAGTCCTAGTTATTTGGGAGGCTGAGTCAGGAATATCTTGCTTCATCCTGGGAGAAGAAGGTTGCAGGGAGCCGTGATCTCTCCATGGAACTCCCTTCTGGGAGTGAGATTGAGAATCTGTATCACCAAAGAAATTTTTTAAAAATGATACATATATATTTATATATACAAATTCTTTCAATGTTCATGGGAATTACAGTGATGTCCCCTCTTTCATTTCTGAAATCTGTAATTGATGTCTTTTCTCTCTTATTTTTTCTTAGTCTGGATGGAGGTTAGTGTATTTTGTTTATCTTTTCAAAGAAAAGAGTTTTTGGATTCATTGATTTCTCTGTATGGATTTATTGTTTTAACATATATTGCTTTTTTCTCTAATATTGATTATTAAATTTTTTTCCTGCTTGCTTTGAAATTAGTTTGCTCTTCTTGTTTCAGTTTTCAGGTGTTGAATTAGGTTCTACACCTTAGAGCACATACAATCGCCAAAAGCTCGTGTTGAACTGGAGCTTTAAAGCCCCATTCCCCAAAACCTAGAATCCAGAGGCAAGTGACCAACCACTGATGGGGAGTTCATAGCCATATTAGAGCCATTGTTATTAAGATTTTAAAGAAAATACCAAGATATAGACACATAATGTGAGAATAGATGAATTTAACTAAGCAGAGTAGGAAATAATGAGAGTTAAGATGGTAACTCTGAAAAACGGGATAAACCTCAAACAGACTGGCTGAGAAAGATGATCACTTAGAAGCAAATGGTGATGATAGGGATGAAAAAGTTGTGATAAATGGCAAAAGCATGAGAAGGAGCGACTTTCAAAAATAAAAAATCAAAACCAGCACCATGCAGCAGAACAGTCAAGAACAACACCAGGGCCTGAGTGTCATCTGCTTCATCAGCAGGTGCTCCGTATGTCAGGCGCCCACTAGGACAGGCAGGGAAGCGTGTGGAAGAAATTCATCCATCCATGTACTCAACAACTACCTGCTGATGTGTTTTTTTGTTGCTGTTGTTGTTTGTTTATATTGTAGAGACAGTCTCACTTTATCACCCTCAGTAGAGTGCCATGGTGTCACACAGCTCACAGCAACCTCCAATTCCTGGGCTTAGGCGATTCTCTTGCCTCAGCCTCCTGAGTAGCTGGGACTACAGGTGCCCGCCACAACACCCGGCTATGTTTTTGTTGCAGTTTGGCTGGGGCTGGATTTGAACCTGCCACCTTTGGAATACGGGGCCAGGGCCCTACTCACTGAGCCACAGGCACCGCCCCTACCTGCTGATGTTTTATAGTAAGTCAGGCACTATGCTAACTACTGAATAGAGATGCAATGTAATCAGGGAGGGGAAACCTACATTGTAATGTAGAAGAGAACCAAAAAAAGGGTAAAAATACAGTAACAAACATAAAAAGTAGAAAAGTATTTAATTCCATGACAGAGCTGCTCTTTTCGGAGGGCAGTCAGAGAAGAATTTCTAGTAAAAGGACATTTAACAATGAGATCGAGGCAGGAGAGAAACAAGCCACAGATATTTCTGAAGAAAGAGACTTATAGGAAAAGGAAACAGCAAAACAGGAGGGCCCTGGGCTGCCCGTGGCTCCATCAGCGTCACCAAGAAGGGGAGATGGGTGAGGACAGCACTGGGACACAGGATAGGAAGATAGCAGTGTTTTCAAACAGGTGAGGCCTTGCAGGGCTTTGCAAGTTATTTGGCTTTTATTCTGAATGAGATGTTTGGCCTTTGGAGAATTTTGAAAATAGGAGTAAAACTATGTGACTTAAGGGCTTAACATTCCTTACTCTGGCATTCAGTTAAGAGAAGCCAATAAGGGGTTAAGAGTAAATAAAGGGAACCCAGCTGGAAGTTAATCTGATGATTGCAATGTGCATTTTCTGGCTCTGGCTGTAAGGGCCAAGATTAGCCCTGGAAGTTGTAAGATGCTGTTGGACTGGTTTTATATACTCAAGGTAACACCAAATACATTGGTCAGTAAATGGGGATAAAGACTGTGAAACAAACATTTTCAAGAATAATTTATCTATGCCTAAAGAGCTAAAAATATGGAAGGATTATTTACTTAACTAATGAGGACGGCTGTGGTAGGGGCAGAGGTGAATCAGATGTCCAGTCCTGGAAATCTGAGTTGTTTGTTCAAACATCTAAGTAGTGATGTTGAAAGCAAAATCATGTATGTGAGTCTAATGTTCAGAAAAGATGTTAGGATAGGTATATACATTTGAGAGTTATTATCATATAAATGCCAGGAATCAGGGGAAAATCACCTGAAAAGTTAGTGGAAAAGAAAGCTGGGTCCGTGAACAGAGCCCTGGGCTACTCCAAAATTTAGAAATTAAGTAGTTGAAAAGGAACCAGAGGAGGAGGCTGAGAAGACATGGCGATAGATACGGGGCAAAGACGTTGGTCTATTGGGCCATTCCTCATGGCTTGCAAACAGTTTGATATTTCTTCCATTTAAGAACCTTTACCAGCCAGGAGTGGGGCTCACGCCTGTATTCCTGGCCCTGCAGGAGGCTGATGTGGTACAATCACTTGAGTTAGGAGTTTGAGACCAGTCTGTACCTGAGACTCCATCTCTACTAACAACAACAACAAAAAAGCTTGTCTTATTCTTCTTAGCAAAGTATCTCAAGAATGGAAGAAAAAGTATCCAATGTACTCAGCCCTACTATGAAGCTAATCTCTAGCTTTCATATGAAGGCTAAAACCCAGATATAGTGCAAAAAATGGGGAAAGGGGCAAGGGAGGGGTAGGGAGGGGGGAGGATGGGTGGAGGGAGGGTGATTGGTGGGATCACACTTACGGTGCATCTTAGAAGGGTTCAAGTGAAAATTACAAAATGTAGAATATAAATGTCTTCATATAGTGATTAAAAGGCCATGAAGGCTATGTTAAATAGTTCAATGAAAATATTTCAGATTGTATATGAAGTCAGCACATTGTGCCCCATGATTGCACCAATGTACACAATTATGAT
>CAUYRH010097404.1:0-23280 GCA_963574655.1 Perodicticus potto
TTTCTCAGTATGGGTATGTCATAATTTATTCTGTCATTCTCCAATAATGGATATTTAGGTTATTCCTAGACTTTTTATTATTTTATTTTATTTTTTTAGAGACAGAGTCTCACTTTATCGCCCTCGGTAGAATGCCGTGGCGTCACACAGCTCACAACAACCTCCAACTCCTGGGCTTAGGCGATTCTCTTGCCTCAGCCTCCTGAGTAGCTGGGACTACAGGCGCCCGCCACAACGCCCGGCTATTTTTCTGTTTTGCAGTTTGGCCGAGGCCGGGTTTGAACCCGCCACCTTCGGTATATGGAGCCGGCGCCCTACTCAATGAGCCACAGGCACTGCCCTTTTATTTTATTTTTTAAAGGCTAGTCAAGCGCAGTAGTGAGAAAGGAGAGAGAGTAGAATAAGGAGTTTGATCTGTAACTACTGTGAACAATCATTTGAGATAATGGCCAACCTTTGGACCAATTGATCCTTTTATTTTTATAAAAATATCTTTCTATCTAGTTTCAATCTACTCCTTGAGCCACAGGCACCACCCATGTTCTTCATTTCTTCAGGTGGATTCAAGTTACTCTAGAGTGTTCTTTCAATCAGAGAGGTTTCTTTTAGCATTTAGGGAGGTTTGCTAGTGATAAGTTCTCTGAGTTTTTGTTTGTCTGAGAATATCTTATTTCTCCTTCATTTTTACATAGCTATAAATGCCTATATTTAAAAAAGATGAAAGGTCTCCCAATCAACAATCTAATCTTCTGCCTTAAGAAACTAGACGGAAAAGAGCCAACGAAATCCAAAGCAAGAAGAAAGAAAGAATACAAATTAAACAGAAATAAATGAAATAGGGAATGGAAAAGGAATAGAAGAAATCAACAAAAGCGAAAGTTTATTCCTTGAAAAAGTCAACAAACTTGACAAACCTTATAGAGAAAGGGAGAAAGAAAAAGAGAAAGATGTACCTTGTTAAGAACAAGAGTTAACAAAGAGATTTTACTGCTGTCCTTACAGAAATAAAAAGGACTGTAAAGGAACATTGTGAACAATTGTGTGCCAATCAATTTGATAACCTAGATGTAACGGACAAATTTCTGGAAAGACAGGAGGTTGGTTGGTCTAACATGCAAAAATCAGTCAATGTAATATACCATATTAATAAAATAAGGCAAACAAAACCACAAGATGAGTGCAATAGATGCAGAAAAAGCCTTTGACAAAATTCAACATTGCTTCATGACAAAAACACTTACTGAACTAGGAATAGACAGACACTTCCTCAATCTGATAAAATCTATTTACAAAACCTTTCAGCTAATATCAGACTTAATAGTCAAAGGTTGAATGTTTTACCTCTAAGATCAGAAATGAGACAAGCATGCCATTTTTGCACTGTGCTGGAGTTTCTAGCCAGGTAATTATACAAGGAAAAGAAATAAAAGACATTCACATTGAAGAGGAAGAAGTAAAACTCTTGTCAATTCACAGATGACATGATCTTGTATAGAGAAAATTCTAAGGAATCCACACATACACAAAAGTGTTAGAAGTAATATGTGAGTTAAGCAAGATTTCAAGACACGTGTTCAATATACAAAAAGTTGCAGTAATCAAGAGAGTGTGTCCTGGCATAAAAATAGACATATAGAACAACAGAATAGAATTTAGAGTCTAGAAAAAATCTTTCACATTTATAGTTAGTTGATTTTTGGCAGGGGTGCCAAGGCAATTTGATGAGAGAAAGAATAGTGTTTTCAACAAATGGTGGTAGAACAACTGAATATCCACTTGCAAAAGAATATAGTTGGACCCCCTTCCCTATACTGTGCAAACATTAATTCCAAATGGACCATAGATGTACATGAAAGAGATAAAACTATAAAGCTGTTAAAAAAAAAAATCATAGGAGTAAATCTTTATGACTGTCAGTGAGGCAATGGTTACTCAGACGTGACATCAAAAGTGCAAGGGACAAAAGAAAAAAAATAGATAAATTTAACGGGTCAAAATTAAAAATTCATACGCTACAAACAATATCATTAAAAAGGTGAAAAGAGAGCGGAGGGGAGGAGCAAAACCTACCAAATAGATATGATGAACACTATTTAGGTGATGGGAACATTACAAAATGATCTATGTAACCAAAAACATTTGTGCCCCCTTAATATTTTGAAATAAAAAAGAAAGTGAAAAGACAACTGACAATGAGAAAAATATTTGAAAATCATATATCTGCAAAAATATTTTATATACAAAATATACTATAGCAATAGTTACTAAAAAGAAGAAAAAAAAAAGACCCTCGGGAATCTCAAACTCTACTCCCTTGCTGCTTGTGGCAAGGATAGGATCAAGAGTCTGACATGAGCTCTTTTCGACAAATGAATTTTAGAGATGCCTGGAAAGCCACATGCTCATCCCAGGCCCCATGGACCCAGGCAACTCCCAGCTGAACCATCACTAGTCACCACGTCATAATACAAAGGAGTGGTTCAAATCACTTGCTGGCTTGTAAAGGTCCACCTAGAAATGACAAGAATAATCTAGCTTATCCCAGAAGATACTGGAAGTATCTGTTCACATACTACACCTCTCTCCAAGAGCCAGAGAAATGTAATCCTCCCAGGTGTCCAGAGTAGAGAGAGCCAGAAGTACTTACCTGCCAACACTAGGGACCACTGTACCGTCTGAGAATCTCTTGTTATTACAAGGAAAAGCTGTCAATGAAATGACCCAGTAGATTTGCCCTTGAGTCACCTTAACTTAACTAGGTTCCACACCCACTGTATTAGTTTCCTAGGGCTGCCATGACAAATTACCAAATTCTTAGAAGTGGAACCAGACAAGGTTGTCCTCTGTCACCATTACTATTCAACGTAGTGCTGGAAGTGCTAGCCAACACAATTAGGCAAGACAAGGAAATAAAAGGTATCCAAATGGGAGCAGACTGGGTTCAATAAACAAAAATTCGCTAATAGATCTGAAGGATAGAAGTCTGAAATCAGGGTGTCAGCAGTGCCCTGTTGTTTTGAAGAATCTAGGGATAAGACTCTGGAGACTGGAGTGAGAGCCAAGGCACACCAAGGATTCCAGGAAGAGGCTAGGAAGATGGCACGCCTCATGAACTCATCACTCCTGACAAAGATGCTGAAAACACAAGGTTAGCACTGCATGATGCCTGCTGTTGGCTGTGTTCGGCAAGGCATTATAAGAAGGAGATGAGTTCAGAAAAGAAGTGATCAGTTTGCAAGCAGGGGTGTAAGGGAATAAAGATTCCATAACTTCAGGGGCTTTTAGGGTTGGAAAAAGCAACAGCTTCCCTTGTTACTTGCTCCTAATAACAAGAATATTAATTTTAACATCCATAGAATAATGATCAACATGAGAAAATCAACATTGATACAATAATAGTATGCAATCCAACTTGTTTAAATTTCACGAATTGTCCCAATAACGTATTCATCCAATGGGTAGCAACATTTGCTATGCACGGGTCTGCTGGGGAGGGGGTGCCCTCTCCAGCACCCCAGCCAGCTACCTCCTAGGGCTTAGTTTTGGCAGACACCTTTCCCACCTCCTGGGAATCCTTCCCTAGCCTTTTCCCCAGATGCCTTCACCCTGGGGCAAAGCGTAACAGGACCAGGACTGCCATCCTCTCCAGGACACGATAGGGACCTCTAGGCAGCCCTAAAAAGCATTCTGCTGGGATGTTTCCTTCAAGGCCATCAATAGGATATGAGAGGCCAAAGACACAGAGTACATGTGCCAGCTTCCTGAGGCCCAGGTGCAAAACCCTCCCTGACAAGATGCGGGAGGAAGGCCTGCAGAGTGAGGCTGGGCCAGAAGGGGGTTAAAGGAAGCCAGCAGTTGTGAGCCCCTGAGAAGGAGGTCCAGGGACTCCCCTGAAGCTCAGGTCCTCACTACAGAAAGAGGCCACAAACTGCTGCCTCCTTCACTCCGTGCTGCTCCTGGACCCTTGGCCCTTGTACAAGAGGCAAACCCCTCACCACTCTGCAAGACCATTCAGAGAGGCTTGATCGACGTTGGCCCAGCCATGTGCACCTGTTTGGCAGGTTCTCTTTAAGCTGCTTCCACTGACAAGTGGCCAGCAATGTTAACTGACTTACCCAAGAGTGCACAGCTCTAATGGCAGAGGTGCCAAGCCTGTGAGTGCCCTACCCAGGGCTCACACCCTACATCATACTACCCAGGCAGGGCTGACCTGAGGGCCTTGGTGAACGTTATGGATGCTGCTTTTATGGAAGCCTGGGGCATAAACATTGTAAGCCAGGGCTCAAGGTTCTATGGTGAGGCACAGCCTGTTCTCAGGGACACACCTCAGTGTGTTTGGTAGAAATTGTGGAACCATAAAATGTCAGCACTGGGGGCACCTTGGAGCCTGTCCAGCCCGGCCCTTTTCAGATGAGGACACTGCAGGGCATGCCTCTGATGGAGTAATCTGACTATTGCTGGACCAATCTGGCTGTCTGTCCATCACCAAGCCAGTCAATGGAGAAGTGGATGTGAGATCAAAAGTTTCACTTTTAGGGTGGCGCCTCTGGCTCAGTGAGTAGGGCGCTGGCCCCATATATCGAGGGTGTTGGGTTCAAACCCGGCCCCAGCCAAACTGCAACAAAAAAATAGCTAGGCGTTGTGGTGGGCACCTGTAGTCCCAGCCAATCGGGAGGCTGAGGCAAGAGAATCACCTAAGCTCAGGAGTCAGAAGTTGCTGTGAGCTGTGATGCCACAGCACTCTACCGAGGGTGTCAAAACGAGACTCTGTCTCAAAAAAAAAAGTTTCACTTTTATTTACAGAAAAGACAGCTGTTCTGGAGCTCAGCAGGGATGTCTCTCCAGGACTGCTCTGCCCCCTCTTTCCCTTTGTTACTTTTTATTCTCACAGTAAAAGTAAATATCAGCAATGTTATTTCTCATTATAGAACACATCAAACGGATTTCCCCTTGTAGGTTACAAAGTTACACAGTATCTTCCTATGTTAAAGTGGTTGTATCTTCAAAGCATTTTTATTCTAGACTAAATTTACAGTTAGTCAACACTTCACTGGGTGCACAGAGTGCACTGGGTCCTTGACTGGTGCCATGGAGTCAAGGCAACTTATCTGTGACAGTAGGCCTTGGAAATGAATAAACAATTTCCAGGTGTCAGAACATAGGCTCGTCTGGCCTTGTTAGGGGCCTGACCAGCAGCACCCTGTCTGAAGTGGCTGACTGCACTGGGCGTGGGAAAAATGACTTGGGAAACTATAGTGTCTCCAATACTTCCCATTACCCTTGAGTCTGAGTACTTTAGGAGTCCCAGAAAAGGTAGCAGCTCAGATTTACCTGGCCTGCACCTTACCCACCCATGCTGAGCCTTAGCCGCCTGACAAGACCCTATTTCCTACCTCATCCACTCTCCAAGGGCCCGGAGGGCCTCTACTATATGAAAATGGAAAACAAGTTCTCTGAATAGACCTTGTTTTATAATTTTGGCTTTGGAACTAGGTAAACATTTTATATAACTTTTTAAAAATAAAGTAAAATCTAACAGAAAAAAACAAAGCAGTCCCTAAAAGTCAAAAACAAACTGAAACAAACTGAACATTTTAAATTGGTGGCATAACCACTAGCAAAAAAAAAAAAAAATTGTTTCAAATAACTTTAACATTCATTTACTTTGTGTAGCCCACTAGAAACATAGCCTAATAAAGAACTACAGAGAAATTTTATACTGTATTTGATAGTCTTGTCAGTAGTAGCAATGTTGGCATTATTTTGTGACTATTTTGTATATGATATAAAGCAAATAAGTAATTAGATAAATGGCATTAGAATCCAAGATTTTTATAGCGGGAAATGGTGACACACACCTGCTGTCCTAGCTACTCAGGAGGCTGAGGCAGGAGGATCACTTGAGCCCAGGAGGTTGTGATGACACCACTGCACTCTAGCCTGAGTGACAGAGTGCGATCCTGTCTTAAAAAAACACAAAAACAAAGATTCTTAGCATAAAAGAAAAGGGTATTAAAATCAAAGTAGTTAAGATAAACTTAGCTTAACTAGCTTAAATCTTTATCTTACATTTGGACTAAAAACAGTGTGGTTATGTGATTTATGATTCACTGACGAGGTATGCCCTAGTTCTAGCCAATGAAAAGGCCTGGGTGGAAAGCACACCCACCCAGTAGCAATGCGGCCACAGCGCTCATATGCTATCTTTAAATACTGTTTTCCACTAAAGGAACCAGAGTTCCTTAGAGAAAGGGCTGATTCCAGAGCTAGTGTAGGAATGTCCAAGATGAACCTTGGGCATCTTTGTTGTGCCAGAAAGCAAGGATGTCATCCTAAAAGCCTGAGCTTATATCCTAAGGACAAATGAGGCCTCCACCAGCCCAAAGGAACAATTTGAACAACGATAAAAACAACTATAATGGATTGAAGCACATCAAATATATAAAAATCCAAAGTATTTATACCAAAAAACCTCACATTAATCATCATGAAGTGCACTCATAAATATTATTAAATTTGATAAATAAGGGGAAAGAATCAAATATTTATCCTTGCTTTCCTGTTCTTAGGGAACCCAACTATTTGATGGACAGCTCTTGATTAAAGAATTTCAGCTAACAAATATGACATGATGACAGTTTAGAAATCAACCTGGAAACCCTAATGATATGATGGACGCGGGACAGGCACGGTCACCACTGGCTATTAACCCCACACAGCGTGAGGTTGGTGAGGACTTTATAACAGGTAGATCTGGTTGATAACATTTGAACCCACTAACCATTCTTAAGACAAACAGTTTAGCAACAACAAAAATGAAAATGAAATTAACCAAACACTCTAAAAAACCTATAGAGGGTTCTTTACTTTTTTTTTGTTTTTTGTTTTTTTTTGAGACAGAGTCTCAAGCTGTCACCCTGAGTAGAGTACCATGGCATCACAGCTCACAGCAACCTCAAACTCCTGGGGCCAAGCAATTCTCTTGCCTCAGCCTCCCAAGTAGCTGGGAGTATAGGCACCCGCCACAACACCCGGCTATTTTTTGGCCCGGGCTGGATTCAAACCTGCCAGCTCTGGTTCGTGTGGCTGACACCCTAGCCACCTGAGCTACAGATGCCAAGCCTAGATGGTTCTTTGGAAGAAATGGTCAAATATTTTCAACCAAGAATCAGCATAAGAAAGAGAAAGGAACACTGTTATAGTTAAAACAACAGCAACAAATCAAAAGCCCCATAAACCGATGTGCAGACCTGTTTGAATTATGTAAAAAGTATTCAACTTTTCCCACCTGTAAAATTTTGAAATAACTGAGGAAAATTACACATGAACTGGATATTAGAAGATATTGATAAATGGTTGTTAACATTTTTGATATAACAATGGCATTATGGGTGGGTTTTTTTTTTTTTTAGTCCTTTTCTGTTAGAGACACATATGTAAGTGTTTCAAACAAAATAATCCAATATTTGGGACTTGCTTTAATATACCTCCTTGGAGAAGAAAATGGGGAAGAAATGATGAGTTAAGAGCAGAATGTTGAAACACATAATGGTAGAATAGATATTACTTATATTGACACTAATCTCTAATTTTGTGTATATTTGAACATAAATTTACTTTAGAAATGTCACTTCCGAGTCTCCATCCCAATCTTCTGAGTCAGAGTTCCTAAGCTGTAGGGCCTGGGCATCTATTTTTCACAAACATCTCCAGACAACTGTTACATGGGCAGCTTGAAACCTCTAATTCAGCGGTTCTCAACCTGTGGGTCGCAACCCCTTTGTAACAATGAAAATACATCCTGCATATCAGATATTTACATTACAATTCATAACAGTAGCAAAATTACAGTTATGACGTAGCAATGAAAATAATTTTATGGTTGGGGGTCACCACAGCATGAGAAACTATATTAAAGGGTCGTGGCATTAGGAAGATTGAGAACCACTGCTCCAGTTTAAAGCCCTTTACAGCCTCTGGCCAAATTCAGCCCAGATGCTACTTTTGTAAATAAAATTTCATTGGAACATATCCATGTTTATTCACTTACATATGGCGGCTTTCACCCTAAATAGCAGAGTTGAGTGTTAGTAGCAGAAACCATGTGGCCCACAAAACCTACCAATTTGTTATTGGACCTTTCAAAGAAAAGGTCTTCCAACCCTTGGTTTGAAGGATACTCCCTTCCTAGAGGGATATTCACATCTTGTTCTAACCTCTCTGATTTTATGCTTTACTTCTATTTCTGGGGAGTGGAAGTCAGTATAAATATAAATACATGAGGGTTGGTGCCCCTAAACTCAATTTGGGAACACTGAGACTTGAAAATTGAGTACAACCAAGCAAAATGTGGGCAGGAGAGTATTCCTAGTAGTGGGATTGGCAGAATCAGTCAGGAGGAGAGCAGGCAAGACCACCATGTACAGTTGTTGGAGCTGTATACTGTGCACGGGCACCACATCTAGGATGTACAGCAGTAATTTACCAGGAAGTGCACAGGTGGCCTGTGAAATCCTTGTTCTCTTCCCACCAACAATACATAAACCCACACTGTCAAACACGGCATTGAACACAGGCAGACAGTGTGAACACACATGCCCAATGAGCACTCAGCTGCATGCTGTCCTGACTAGGGCTTGGACTGTCTTGAAGCCACTCTCCACCTCTCTCACTCACCTCTCTCACTCACCACTCTTAGAAACCAACTTCCACCCCCATTAGACTCCAAACCTGACAAAGTCGCCTCCTCTGGGAGTGGGTGAAGGCGGTAGACTGTACTTCCTGTGATAAAACAGAGGAGAGAGAAGAACTTAGAGATTAAGAACTGGAGAGGAATAGCTTTGCTAAGGAACTTGAAAATTGTTGCTAGAAAATAGGAGAATGGAAAGTGGAAAGGCACAGCAAGTGTCCACTATGTCATACACGGACATGGCACATATTCAACTAAGTGGCCATTGTCATTGCCCAGCACAATGCCATCAACACTTGGACCCTAGACAGAGGGCCACAGTCAAAACCCCCTTTATGAGTTGAGTCTTTGCCCCAGTGCACCATTTTTGCATAGCTACAAAACTAGGCCCTTCTCTCTTGGGCCTACAAGGGTGATAAACCATCCTAGTTTGCCCAGGACTCTCCTAGTGTTACCACTGAAATTCCTCAGTTTGGGGAAATCTAGGATGCTTGGCTACCCCAGAGCCCCCTCCTTCCTTTCCTCAGTTCCATAAATTGGGTGGAGTTATGAGAATGCCCTTGGCCTACCGCTTAGAATTTCTGCTGAAGGATCCCACTATGGTAGCCCCAGCAACTAGTTCAAGGCAGTCTGATCCTCATCTCCTCCATTGCTAAATCCCCTGCTGCATGAAGAGTGGGATTCACTGGAATAAGCACTGTAGAAAAAAACAAACCATTTTCTTACACACTCAACAGCACAGAAAACTTCTGTGACCAACTGTGGGTCGAGGACAGGTTTCCCAACACACCAAGCAAGCACTACTTCTGCAACGGGCATGAGCCGAGTGTCCTCTAATTGAGTTCAGTTCTGACACTATCAGCTGGAGGTGGTGAAAGTGCCCAGGACTGACCTCTCCGAACACTTCGGATGCCAATCGCACACCCCAGCTTGTTTTACCTGTGCATCTGAACAACCGGCCTTAAATCAGACTTCCTGCAACCCCCTCCTTGGTTTTCATTAGTTTGCTAGAGTGGCTTGTAGGACTCAGGGAAGCACTTACTTACATTTGCTGGCTTATTATAAAGGACATTACAAAGATGAGAGATTCACAGGGCACAGCACGAGGGAAGGGGTGTGGAGTCTCCCTGCTTTCCTGGGCACACTGCCCCCCAGGACCTTCCACGTGTTCAGCTGTCCAGAAGACCTCTGAACTCACCCATTAATGGAATTTTCATTACATAGGTGAGATGGACCGCATCATCGGCCACTGGTAAGCAACACAACCTTCAGCTCCTCTCCCTTCCCAGGAGGATGGGGGATGGAGAGGTGAGGAAATCCCAACCCTCTGATCCTGCCTTGGTCTTTCCAGTACTCAGCCCTCAACCTGAAGTCAGGGCACTGCAAAAATGCAGTTAACACCAAAACTCACTGTTGCTTCTAGGGTGGTTTCATGAACAATAAAGATGTGTCAGGCTTGGTACACCAACCAAGTGGTTGTCAGTGTCAGGGGGTCTGTCAACTGGTCACTAGTTAACTGGTTAGCATACAAAAAGATACTTAACCATTTTGAAGATTCCAAGAATTTTAGTTGTGTGCCAAAACTGGGGACAAGATTGACATATATTTCATGATATCATAAGCCCCTTGTTATTATATTTGAGCCCCTGACACTGACAATCACTTAGGTATGACAAGCCTGATACATCTTCATTGCTCATGAAACCACCTTAAAAGCTGCAGTGAGGCTTTGGCGTTAACTGCATTTTCACAGTGCCCTGCCTTCTCATCTTCTTATCCATCCAGATGCCTTTGAAGACAGATATGAATGTGTAGTATTTTAGGATTTGGCGATGAAGGAGTCACAACAAACAGATGATTGAATTATCCTTTACCCAGAAATAAGATATAAATTATCCCATTTAACTTGCAGCCTCTGTACAGATTTATATAAATCTGTACAGAGGCTGCAAGTTAAATATATATATATATATATATATATGTATATTTATATATATATGTATACTTTATAAAGTTTAGAGTTAGCTGCCAGGGGTTACATGCATAATAAGAAATATAGTCATTTGTGGCACCTGTAGCTCAGTGGGTAGGGCGCCAGCCACATACACCAAGGCTGGTGGGTTCAAATCCAGCCTGGGCCTGCTAATCAACAATGACAACTGCAAGAAAAAAATGGCAGGAGCTGTAGTCTCAGCTACTTGGGAGGCTGAGGCAAGAGAATAGTTTGAGCCCAAGAGTTTGAGGTTGCTTGAACTGTGACACCACGGCACTCTACCAAGGGATGACGTACTAAAACTCTGTCACACAAAAAAAAGAAATGTAGGATACTACATGTTTAATAGGGAGGAAATGGTATTTTTAAAATTTTATTTTTTAATCTGGTTACTATTTGTGTTTGTTTCCTAGGACTGCCATAGCAAAGTGCTATAAACTGGATTACTTACAACAACAGAAGTGTACTTTCTCTGACAATTCTAGGTGCCAGAGTCCTAATCAAGGTCTGGGCAGGGTTAGTTTCTTTCAGGGAGGTTGAAGTCAGGGCACAAGCATGTCCCATGCTTCTCCCTTGCAGCTTCTTCCGGTTGCTGCAATTCCTGCCATTCCTTGGCTTATAGCAGCGTAACTCCCACCTCTGGCTCCTTCATCGCCTGGTGTTCTTGTGTGTGCCCTTTCTGTGTCTCCTCTCCTCTTCCAATAAGGACATACATCAGGGTGTCCAACCTGCCACCCCCAGGCCACATGCAGGCCAGGATGACTATGATTGTAGACCAACACAAAATTGTAAACTTACTTAAAACATGATGAAGTATCCAATGTTCTCAGCTCTACTATGAAACCAAATTATAGCCCAAGACTATGGGGAAAGGGAATAGGGAGGGGAGGGGAGGGGGGAAAATGGATGGGTGGAGGGAGGGTGATTGGTAGGACCACACCTACGGTGCATCTTACAAGGGTACATGTGAAATTTACTAAGTGTAGAATACAAACATCTTAACACAATAACTAAGAAAATGCCGTGAAGGCTATGTTAACCTGTTTGATGAAAATATTTCAAATTGTATATAAAACCAGCACATTGTGTACCCCATGATTGCATTAATGTACACAGCTATGATTTAATACAAAAAAAAAGACAGAAAAAAAAACATTATGAGATTTTTTGTGATTTTTTGGTGGAACTCAATTGCATGGTTCTCAGGCATAAACTTTATAGATGACAACATCAGATCACAACATCATGCAAAATAAACATACATATACTCTTGCTATTTGTACGCATATGTGACTTCAGCACGTGGCTTCCAGTGTGTTAGTTATTTTCCAAGCACTGATAGTCAAATTGACACCATCAGATGTTACATGTGCTTTTCGTGACTTGGTGAGGCAGTAATTATCAATAATACTTTAACCTACCATTGGAACATTAGGCATTTAATGTTGTTTAAAAGTTAAGAAGGGATTCTTAGTTGATTATTTAGGTACTTTCACACCTCAGTGGTCCTCATACATTGCCTGCCACACTTTACAATTGGCCTCCACCTCACTCCACATGGGCAGATGCGGAAGGGCCCACACCTTGCTTTCCATTTTTTTGTCAATTAATTTTCATAATAAAAGTAAATATAGTCCCTATCTATTATTATTTTTTTAATTCTAGCATGGCTTCTCCAACATCTCAAGAGAAAACAGAACCCCCCCCCCAAAAGAAAAATTACTTATGAAGGAAGATTGTTCAAAGAAAAGTAGACAGATGGCTCCTTTTTTGTCAAAGCAAATAGTAAGGTACTCTGCTTAATTTGTAGAGCACTTACACAAGTTTTCAAAGATTATAATTTCAAAAGGTATTATATGCAAAGACATGCTACCATATTCAATGTGTATGCAGGATTTGTTATAAGGACAAAGCAGAGGAACTGAAAAAAATTCTGTCTTCTCTCTCTTTTTTTTTTTTTTTTTTGACACAGTCTCTCTATTGCCTCAGGCTAGAGTGCAGTGGTGTCAGCCTACCTACAGCAACCTCAAATTCCTGGGTTCAAACAATCCTCCTACCTCAGTCTCCTGAGTGGCTGGGATTACAGGTGCCCACCACAATGCCTGACTAATTTTTGTGTTTTTAGTAGAAATTGGGTCTTGCTTTTATTCCAACTAATTTTGAACACCTGAGCTCAAGGAATCTTATCAACTCAGCCTCTCAGAGTGCTAGGATTACAGGCATGAGCCCCCAGGCCTGGCCAATTCTGTCTTCTCAACAACAACAAAAATTATTTTTTAAGTTACAACTCAAATGGATTCCATTGTAAAAGCTAGTTATTTGGTAGCCTGTCTAATAGCAAAAAAATCAACACAATTTACTAATGGTGAGTTTATTAAGCAATGTATGGAAAGCATGGCAGATATAATTTGCCCTGAAAAAAGGAGAGTATTTCTAAAATCAGTTTGTCTCACCAGGCTATAGCCAGGAGAATTGAAGAAACTGGAAAATTTGTCGAAAGAAATTTAGAGTTAAGCTGCCAATTTTACATTTTATGCCTTGGCTGAATGATAGCCATGAAAATGGAGACTTTATATCTTTTGCATTAACCTGGATGGAGCTGGAGAACATTCTCCTTAGTAAAGTATCACAAGAATGGAAAAGCAAGTTATCCAATGTACTCAATACTAATACGCCACCAGTAGACGAACAAATACCTGCCCACATAAGAGAAAAACACAATTAAACTCAAGTGGAGAAGGAGGGGGAGAGGGGAGGAGGGAAGGAGATTAATGTGCTCTCACCTAACTGGCACAGAGGCAGGAACCCCACGATAGACCCTGTCCAGCCCCCAGTGTAGACTGGGGGAAATGGTCACAGCACTGCTGTCCCTGCAGAGCAGATAGAGGAGGACTGAGGCACCGGGCTTAAGGCTTTAGGCACTACATTGTTAACAGGAAGGGAGAGATGAAGCCTGCCTGGGGTGTGAAGCTGTGCTGCTCTGGCCTAAGGCATACAGTGTCTCCAAGGACACTGCCTAGCTACGTGAGGGTAGCTGCACCAGGCTCAAGCTGGAGGGCCCCAAGCAGGGCCACACTGAGCTTCCGAGTACCCCTGGGACTGCTGGCTTCCCACTGTCATCACTGTCCCCATTCCACTCAGATGATCACAAGACATTCCTTTAGAGCTCAGGCTCTTCCTTGCCTTCCCATTTATTTAGGGATTTCTACCCAGAAGGTCACAAGTTACTGGAAAACCCCACCTTACTGTGACAAGGGGAAACACGCCATAAACAAAGTTATTTTTATAAAGTTTGAACTTTTCTGGCAATGGACAACTGGAGTCAGTTGTTTGATATCTGGAAAATTCATTTGCTAAATCTACACATGTATATAACTTACTTCATTCTTCCATTTTCTTAGTTTCAAAGGATTTTTTGAAATGTATATTTGTACACCCTTCCCCCAGAACCTACATAGAACACTGCACAACCATGAACTGCACTTAAATAGGCATTCCATATTCCATTTTCCTGCTAACACCTTGCAAGGAGTTAGTGCAGCAGGTCTGCGTTACTCAATTCTAGCTTATCTCTGAGGACATCTGGAGCCAGGCTGAAGAATTAAACTTGGAATGTTCTCAAATGATGCCATTCTTAGTGCCCAGATCACTGGGGCAGGATGTACTAGACCATGAGCATCATTTAACATTTATGAGGTACACCTGGTGCCTGGTTTGAGGTCCACAGCATGACTGGTCACACAGCAGGTGTGCGCTAGAAATACGCCTAAGTGATCAGCTCTTAGGATTGCAAGAGAGCACTTTGAACAACTGTATGCCCATAAAACGGATAACATAGATGAAATGGACAATTCCTAGATACAAAACTAGCAAAATTGACCCAATTTTAAAAAATGGATAATCTGAATAGAACCATACAAGTGAATAGATTGAATTAGGCATTCCATATGCCATTAAAAAAAAAAAAAACTTTCAACAGGTTTGGTGCCTGTAGCTCAGCAGTTAGGGCACTGACCATATACACTGGGGCTGGCAGGTTTGAACCCAGCCCGGGCCTGCCAAAAAACAATGACAGCTGCAACAAAAAAATATCAAGGCGTTGTGGCAGGCACCTGTAGTCCCAGCTACCTGAGAGGCTGAGGCAAAAGAATTGCTTGATCCCATGAGTTTGAGGTTGTTGTGAGCTGTGACACTATGGCACTCTACCAAGAGCAAGATAGTGAGACTCTGTCTCAAAAAAACCCCCCAAAACTCCAAAACACCTTTCAACAAAGAAACCTAAGATCAGATTGCTTCAGAGCAGAATCCTACCAAACATTTAAGGAGGAATTAATACCAAACCTTCACAAATTCTTCCAAAATTTAAAAGGGAGAATATACCTCCTAACTCATTCTATGAGGCCAGTGTTTCCCTGATACCAAAGCTGGACAAAGGCATTACACAGATGAAAACTAACAACCAGTATCTTTTATGAATAAAGTGGCAAAAATCCTCAACAAAAATACTAGCAACCAAATCCAGCAGCATATTGAAAGGATTATATTCCAGGCCCAAATGAGATTTAGCCCACGAATGCAAGGGTAAGTCAATATGTGAAAATCAGCCAAGACAATACATCATTTTAACAGAATGAAGGAAAAAAACCATGATCATCATAATAAATAGAAAAAAGCACTTGACAAAATTCATCGTGATTCTATGATAAAAATCAAAACAAAACAATCTTATATTTACTCAACAAACTAAGGAATTTTCTCAAACTAATAAAAGGCAGTCATGTAAAAAACCCCACATCCAACATCATACGTGATGGTGAAAAACTCAGAGCTTTCCCCTTAAAATTGTAAATAAGGTAAGGATGTCTGCTAGCACTACTGCTATTTAACATTGTAGTGGAAGTTCTAGCCAGGGCAATTAGGCAAAAAAAAGGAATAAAAGGCACCCACCTTGGAAAGAAAGAAGTAAACCTACCACTATTCACAGATGACATAAGCTTCCATATAGGAAATATTAAGGAATCAACTACAAAACTGTAAGGGCTAATAAACAAATTCAGCAAAGTTTCAGATCACAAAATCATTACACAAAAATCAATTGTATTTCTATATACCAATGTAAAAATGAAATTAAGAAAACATTTACAGGCTCCGCCCCCATAGCTCAAGTGGCTAGAGCGCCAGCCACATACACCAGAGCTGGCGGGTTTGAATCCAGCCCAGGCTCGCCAAACAACAATGACAACTACAACCAGAAAATAGACTGGTGTTGTGGCGGACGCCTGTAGTCTCAGCTACTTGGGAGGCTGAGACAAGAGAATCGCTTAAGCCCAAGAGTTTGAAGTTGCTGTGAGCTGTGATGCCATAACACTCTACACAGGGTGACAGCTTGAGACTCTGTCTCAAAAAAGAAAAGAAAAGGAAAGAAAAGAAAAGAGAACAATTTTATTTATAATAGCACTAAAAGAATGAGATACTCAGGAACAAATTTAACCAAGAAGTAAGACTTGTACACCAAAAACTATAAAACACTGTTTAGAGAAACTAAAAACCTAAATAAATAAAAAATGTCCTGTGTTGTTGATTGGAAGGCTTAATATTGTTAAGATAGCAATAATCCTCAAATTCATATTTAATGCAACCACTATTAAAATTATGACTGTGGGGTTTTTGTTGTTGTTGTTGTTGTTTGTGTTTTTTGCAGACATAAATAAGCTGATCCAAAATTTATATGGAGTGGGGTATGGTGGCTTATGCCTCTAATCCTAGAACTCTGAGAGGCCAAGGGAGGTGGATTGCTTGAGCTCAGGAGTTCAAAACCAGCTCTACTAAAAATAGAAAAAATAGCCAGGCATCATGGTGAGTGCCTGTAGCCCCAGCTACTCAGAAGGCCCAGTCAAGAGGATTGCTTCAGCCCAGGAGTTTGAGGTTGCTATGAGCTGTAATGCTATGACACTTGAACCAAGGTGACAGAGGGAGACTCTGTTTCAAAGAAAAAAATGTTATATGGAATTGCAAGGAAACCATAGTATCCAACACAATCTTGAAAAAGAACAAAGTTGGAGGCCTCACACTTCCTAATCTCAAAACTTACTATAAAGCTACAATAATCAAAACAGAATGATACCAGCATAAGGATAGACATATACATCAATGAAATAGAATTAAGAGTCCAGAAATAACCTCATATGTTTGTTTTCAATTGATTTTTGACAAGGGAAATAAATGGGGAAAGATTAGTCTTTCAACAAATGGTACTGGGACTATTGGATAATCACGCGCCAAAGAATGAAGTTGGACTCTTAATTCATACCATATACAAAAATTAACTCAAAAATAGGTCAAAGGCCTAAATATTAAGAGCTAAAATTGTAAAGCTCCTGGAAGAAAACATAGGGGTAAATTATCATGAATTTGGAGTTAGCAATGGATTCTTAGATACAACACCAAAATTAGGAGCAATGAAAGAAAAAAAATAGATAAATTGTCCTCACACCCCTGCTCCAGAGCCCCACTCTGTCCATGGCATCACTCAGCAGGGCCTTCTCTACTTGATCCCCAAGTGCTCTTGCCTCAGTTCAGGTCCTGGCCCATTGCTGCATCCTGGTTCCATCCCCTAACCTGCCAAATCAAAATTGTGTCCCCTAATCCATAAAGTCTCAGCCCCTCAGTTTCCTTGACTTGGATCCTCTCTTCTGGTTTCACCACCATCAAGTATTTCCAGCACTGAATAAATATGCAGAGCAGGGAAATCAGAGTCTGACACAGGGAGCAGCAGAGGGCAGAGGATGGGACATAGCAGGGTTTGGGGAGTCCTTTCCACCACCCTGCACTTCTCTTGGCATGGAGGTTCCCAGATGCAGTTGGGAAGAGGGAAACATTGAAGTCAGCAAGGTTTCTAAAATTAGCATGGGCATGGAACTAGGTAAATACTCTTCTGAAACTTATCTTCCTTGATTATACAGGCTGCTCCATAAACTTATATACAGTTAAGCCTACGTTGTACACAAGGAGTGGATTCTGATATCGTGTCTCTGATTCTTCCTCAGGCAGTGGTGCTGTCACTCAGCCAGTGAACTAAGGGACTGGTTTTGGTGGGATCACTTTGTGTGCTCCCTGATGCCACAGCTCCTTCCTCCTCTTCTTACTGCTTCTTTTTATTTCTGCGTTTGCTCAAAAAGTTGAATAACTATTAAAAATCTTCAGATCCCCCTTCATTTGTGCTTCCTCCTTTACCCACCTCTGTTCTTTCCCAAGGAACCAATGTCACATAATCACATGGAAACTTGATTTTTTTTACCCTTGTCTTGCAACATTGGGATCCTGTTTTCACCTCTGCCTCTTGCATTTCACATGTAATTGAACAGAAGGGAAGTCTTTCCAAGTCACTGCTATAGACCAGACTCCATTTTTTTAATACCTGTAAAGTATTCCATGGTAAGGATATATCACAGCTTCCACCTCCACCTCTGACATTTGAACACACACTTTTTTTTCCACATTGGGCCACTGACAGGGGGTGGCAGAACATCCTGTGCACACTTCTTACCAGCCAATGTGCTTCAGTCGTTGGATTTTGTTCCTGGGAGTAGATGGCTGGGTTTGGTTTTATTTGGTGTTTGTTGGTAGATACTGATATTACTTTTTCCAAAGCTCTTCCAGCTGTAACAATTGTCAGTCCTATTGGTAATATTTTTCCCCCCCGGGGAACCTTGACCCAGGTTTTACAGCACTCAGGTTATTGGGCCTGATCAAAATGTGTTACACCACAATGGCTGGTTCTTTAGGATTTCTCAGAAAATGCTAAAGAACATCCAGCATGCTATTTAAGCCAATACTTACCAAAGTTACCTTGGAAATAAGGTATTATCTACTAAAACACATACCTGACCTTATATTTGTAGACATAAGGATAATATTTATTCCACAGGCAGCTGACTAAACTCATTATAGATTTAAGACTTTGAACAAAGCTAAAATTATTGACAACTTAAATTATTTTTGTCATGCCTATTGCTATTTTGAAAGGGAATCCTCCTCTTCCACCATATTCTATATTAGGAAATTCTAAGGTTGGGTATGATGGCTTATACCTGTAATCCTAGCATTCTGGGAGGCCAAGATGGAAGGATCCCTTGGACTCAGGAGTTTGAGACCAGCCTGAGCAAAAATGAGACCCTGTGTCTACCAAAAATACAAAAAACTAGTTGGGTGTTATGGTAGCTGCCTGGAGTCCCAGCTACTTGGGAGGCTGAGGCAGAAAGATTGCTGGAGCCCAGGAGTTTGAGGTTGCTGTGAGCTAGGCCAAAGCCATGGCACTATAGCCTGGGCAACAGAGTAAAATTCTGTCTTGAAAAAACAAAAAAGAAATTCCAAATTATAATGAATAAAGATAAAATAATAAAGTTAGTATTTGTTCATGTAACGACAATCAATGTTACAGGAGTTGTAAACTGTACAAATTGCCCTGGCTGAGATGGGTGGATACTCCATTCACTGATGTATCTATAAAACAAAGGCAAAACTCTTGTTCATGTCTATCAGTCAAAGCCAGTTTTATCAGCTCATTGCTGCAAGAGAGCCAGCGTACTATGGGGATCATGTCTCCCTGAGAAAGTATTAAAGAACTCATCGCAGGATTTGAACTTGTTTTAGGGGATTATGTGGGCAGTGTGCAGGTATTTGCTCTGGATTGGGTGCTGTTAGGAAGCAAGTGTAATCCATTGAGGGATCCTCATTGTTTATGAGGTCAATCCTTGTTTTATGAGGTCACTTCTATGAAGTTGTTTATGTTAAACAGGAAAACATCACAGCCTAGCCGTTAGTGCCAGTCCAGCTCTTGGCTGTTGGGAGTTCCTGTTCTCTTTCTCCTACTGAAGAAATTGAGTTCATGGGCAGTAGATGATTTGACCAGTAGACCTGCCTTCCCCTCATAGCTGGGTGAATTCCATCAAGTGTCCTGACCTGTCACACACTCTTCATCCACCTCAAAAGGTTGGTGTCAGAAAAACAACTGGCCTTTAGAAGTTAGTACTTCGAGTAAGGGAAATATGGCCAAACCAGAGAGTTATTTAGGGTCAGTATTAGCCTGTTAAGGCCACCATTACAAACTTCCCTAGACTGGTTGGCTTAAACAGAAATTTATCTTCTTATAGCTCTGGAGGCTGGAAGTTTGCAATCAAGGTGTTGGCAGGGCTGGCTCCTTTATAGGGCCATGAAAGAAGGGCATGTTCTGGCCTCTCCCTTGGTGTGCAGACAGCTGCCCTCTCCCTGCCTCTCCACAGCATCTTTCCTCTCTTGTGCCTGTGTCCCAACTGCTTCTTCTGGCAAGGACACCGGTCATATTGAGGTAGGACCCATCTTAATTGCCCCCTTTTAACTTAATTGCCTCCTTAAATACCCCATTTCCAAATAAGATCACATTCTGAGGCACTGGGGGTTAAGACTTCAATATATGAATTTGTGGGGAGGGACGCATCTCAGCCCATGAGGTCTATTTCTTTCCGTGGAGATGGAAGGTTTCCTCATACAAATAGAACATTTGGCCATTTTGGTCAGTATGCTTTCTGAAGCTATTAATTCATTTCCTTCTCCTCCTCCTCCTTCTTGCTCTCCTTTTGTTTCCCAGTGTCCAGAAAACGCAGTGATCACACAAGAGATATTGTAGATATTGTACCTATGACTGCTGTATCTTGTAGCTTTTCTAGCCTCTTCTCTGGGCTTAACGGCAGGACTGTTCTTTTCATCATTCTTTTAAGAATGAGTCCCCAGGAGGCTATCTTCAGAAGAAACTAAAGAGGGAATCAACAGTCAGTGAGCACAGCAGCTGTGGGTCAGTAGTTTGCAGTCAGCTAGAGTGACCATTTTTTCTAATGATTTGAAATTTTCTTTTCAAAGTGACGGAGAACTGTAATTGCTAGGGATACCTGCTGGTTGTCTCTCCAGCACCTACTCCCCATTTCCCTTCTCAAAGCATGTGATTTCCATAGAGCCTTCATAGGCAGTTAGAAGACAAGTCCAGCTTGAATATTTTTAAGTGGTTACAGAAAATATTTCATGTGAATATAGGAAATGACCATACAGGGGTCCACTATCTCTTGGAGAGTTGGTCTTCCTACCTTACTTCTTTTGGCTTCCAAATACAAACGAAATAAAAATTCACTCCCAGAGTGCTGGTTGCAAAGCCCAGGTGGACACTGAGGTCCAAAAGTCAGAGATAACCAGGAAGATGAACTGGCCAAGGAAAATTAATGGTTCAAGTTGATTATCCATTAATAAGTCAAAATGGGCAATAGGTTCAAAAATAAGTGAGGTAATCATCTGTGGGGGCCCTTACAAAGCCAGCACCCCCAAGACCTATCCAAAAGAAAAGCAGAAGCAAAGAAGCATTGCCCAGTGATCTGTACATCTCAGGGGAAGAGTTCTGTAAAGACTAATGCAGCACACAAATTGCAAAGAATAATAAATGCAAAGACAAAAGTTTTATTAACTAAATGAAAGAAAATATCTCATATTCAAAACTGCAATGTCATGTATTTAAGGGTAACATCAAGGGGACTGCAAAAATAAATGGATACAATGTGAAAATATGAGAGTAACAGTAGCAGCAGTAACTACAACAGTAGCAAGCAAAACCAGAAAGCCTCCTGTATTAGAAATGCAACTTAGATAAATGCAGGCAGAGACCGAAGAGTCATTTTAAAGTAATGGCTGTCTGTTATTGCTAACTCCAGATAAGACAACTCTCTGGCAGAGAAATCATAGACAGGAAGACACAGAAGACTGGAACCAAAATTAACCAGGGCTATTATGACTTTGCCTCTGGTTACCTGTGACTAGCAGCTTTTGTCATTCCCTGAAGAATAGAAATCAACAATTAACATGAAGCGTGTCCGTGTAATAATATATGATAATTAACAATATGCACGCCCAAACCAAACATCTGGTAAACTAATCTACAGATATAGTTGCACTTTAGTTTTTCTCACATTTTTTCTTTGTTTTCAAAACAACAAGCTAATGAACCTTATTTAGACTTTGATACACAGACAAGAATTATATAGTGCCCAGCTATATAAACATCTGTTAGGACCATCTCTGAAATTGGATTTTTTTTTATTAAATCATTAACACATAGATCATGTATACATTAATGCATTTATGGGGTACAAAGTGCTGATTTCATATAGAATTAGGAATGCTTACATCACACTGGTTAATACATACCTCATCTTGTTTACTTAATTATTGTGTTAAGACATTTATACTCTCTACTAATAGATCTGACATGTACCCTTGCGTTATGCACCACAGGTGTGATCCCACCATTTACCCTCCTTTGATCTGACCTTTTCCTCCCTTCCCATGCCCCCCTCCTCCCTCCTTCATCATGGGCTATAGTTGTGATCTAGTCTTCATATGAAAGTGTGAGTGATTGTAAATTGGTTTCATAATAGTACTGAGTATATTGGATATTTTTTCTTCCATTCTTGAGATACTTTATTAAGTAGGATATGTTCCAGCTCCATCCATGTAAATGTAAAAGAGGTAAAGTCTTTTTTAAGGCTGCATAATATTCCATGGTATACATATACCATTATTTATTAATCCATTCGTGGGCCGATGAGCACTTGGGCTTCTTCCATGAATTGGCTATTATGAATTGAGCTGCAATGAACAATCTGGTGCAAATATCTTTGTTATAAAGTGATTTTTGGTCTTTTGGATATATACCTAGTAGAAGAATTGCAGGTCTTCTTTTGTATGGCAGGTCTACTTTTAGATCCCTGAGTATTCTCCATACTTCTTTCCAAAAGAGACGTATTAGCTTGCACTCCCACCGGCTGGGCAGAAGTGTTTCCTTTTCTCCACATCCACGTCAACATCTGTAGTTGTGGGATTTTATTATGTGAGCCACTCTTATGAGAGTTAGATAATATCTCAAAGTGGTTTTGATTTGCACTTCTCTGATGATTAAAGATGATGAGCATTTTTTTATGTGTCTATAGGCCATGCGCCTATCATCTTCAGAGAAGCTTCTGTTCAAGTCCCTGGCCCACAATGAAATGGGATTACTTGTTCTTTTCTTATTAATAAGTTTGAGTTCTCTGGGGATTCTGGTTATCAAACCTTTGTCAGAAGCATAACCTGCAAATATCCCCTCCCATTCTGA
This sequence comes from Perodicticus potto, assembly GCA_963574655.1. NCBI lineage: Eukaryota > Metazoa > Chordata > Mammalia > Primates > Lorisidae > Perodicticus > Perodicticus potto. Next base: position 22,852 of record CAUYRH010097404.1, read on the forward strand.
GGGCTGTCTGCTTGCTTTATTTACTGTGTTCTTGACTGTGCAGAAGCTTTTTAGTTTGATTAGATCCCAGTAATGTATTTTTGGTGCTGCTTCAATTGCCTGGGCGGGAGGGAAGGGGTCCTCCTCATAAAGTGTTCTCCCAGGCCAATTTCTTCAAGTGTTTCTCCTGCACTCTCTCCAAGAATCTTTATAGTTTCACGTCTTAAGTTTAAATCTTTTATCCAGTGAGAATCAATTTTTGTTAATGGTGAAAGGTGTGGGTCCAGTTTCAGTCTTCTACAAGTTGCTAGCCAATTCTCCCAGCACCATTTGTTAAATAGGAAATCTTTCCCCCAATTTATGTTTTTGATAGGCTTATCAAAGATCAAATGATGATAAGTGTCTGGGTTCGTCTCTTCGTTGTCAATTCTGTTCCATACATCTACTCTA
>CAUYRH010097406.1:0-71009 GCA_963574655.1 Perodicticus potto
AAGCACATGAATAGACATTTCTTCAACAAAAAACATAAAAAATAGCCAATAGGGAAAGGAAGAGCAGAGAGAGGGAAGGAGCGAGGGGGGTGGGGTCTTGGTGTGTGCCACACCTTTGGGGGGCAAAACACGATTGTAAGAAGGACTTTACCTAACAAATGCAATCAGGGTAACCTGGTTTCTTGTAGCCTCAATGAATCTCCAACAATAAAAAAAAAAAAATGCAGAGAGAAAAGAACACTTGCCTATTATTGGTGAAGGTGTAAATTGATGCAGCCACCATGGAAAACAACATGGAGTTTTCTCAAAACCCTAAAAACAGAATTATCATTTGATCCCACAATCTCACTTCTGGGTATATATCCAAAGGAATTGAAATTTGTATCTTGAAGAGATTATCCACCTTCCTGTGATTAATGCAGCATTATTCATAATAGCCAAGATGTGGAAACGACCTAAATGTCCAACAATGGATGAACAGAGAAAGAAAATACAGTGTACACGTACACCATATATAGGAATATGATTCAGCCATTACAAAAAAAAAAGAAAGAAAGAAAATCCTGTCATTTGCCACAACATGGATAAACTTGGAGGATATTATGCTAGGTGAAATAAGCTGGACACAAAAATAAATACTGTATGATCTCACTTATACATAGAATCTAAAATAGTCAAACTCAACGGAAGCAGAGAGTAGAATAGTGGTTACCAGAGACTGGAGCTGGAAGGAATGGGGAGGTGTTGGTCAAAGGATACAAAGTTCCAATTATGAGATAAATAAATTCTGGAGATCTAATGGACGCCATAAGATCTATGAATAACACTATTGTACTGTAGACTTCAAACTTTGCTAAGATGGTAGCTCTTATACAAAGTGCTCTTACCACAAAAGCAAAAAAACAACAACACAAAAATGGGATAGGAGGAAACTTTCAGAGGCGATGAATGACTTTACGGCATTGATCGTGATGACGGTTTTATGGTCGTATACTTGTTTATAAACGTATCAAGCTATACAGCTTATTGCAAATCAATGACGTCTCAATAAAGTGGTTTAAAATAGCAATAAATTCTGTCAAAAGATTAAGCTTCCAGTCTGGTTTTGTCTTGTCAGTTCCATGCGTGAGGAGTAACTATAGCCATAGAGTTCATCTGAATATACTTAAATATGTAATATGCCTAAAAACTCTGCATGCCCCCTCTTTCTCTCTCTCTCTCTCTCTCTCTATCTATCTCCTCCCTGTCTTCTTCCTCCAGCAAAGCTTAGTTGCCTCCCCTTTTTTTCCTTTGAATTAGGTGTGATTCGCATAACACAGAACTAACCATTTTAAAGTGAACAGTTAATGACATTTAGTGTACTCACAATGTTGTGCGGCCATCACCTGTTTACAGTTCTAAAACATTTTCATCAACCCCAAATAAAACCTCATACTCATTAAGCACTCCCCGTTCTCTCCTTTCCCCAGCCCCTGGCAACCACTAGTCTACACCTGTTTCTATGGAGTCGCCTATTCCAGACATTTCGTATGAATGGAACATAATAGGTGACTACTTGTGTCTGGCTTTGATCAGATAGCTTGATATATTTCCCCTCTGTTTCTGCTTTGCAGACTGGCTGGCTCTCTTCTGATTCTTTTATGTTTAGAAGACTTTGCTGAAAACAAGAAGCAGTCAACACACTCCAACAGCCTGAATTTCTTTAACCATTTTCTCTGTACTACATTTCCACAGAGCAATGTGCTCTGTTCACGTTGTAATTAACCTCCTTACTATATGTTTTATCATCGAATGATATGAGTGACCAGCTTTCTCCACCATGTATACATGTATTCTCACCACCTCCTGCTAAGCCAGAGTTTCTAAATCAGTGCACTGTTGATATTTTGACCCAGTTTTATTATAGAGGTGCTATCCTGTGTATTATATGATATTTAACAGCATCCCTAGGCTACTAGATGCCAATAGCACCTCCACCACAAGACAACCAAGGATGCCTCCAGATAGTGCCAAATGTCTTGGGGAGGACAGAATTACAGAATTGCCCCTGGTTGAAAACGACAATACTAAGCCAGTGGCACACATTTGGGTTTCTGTAGAGGTAACACCCTTCTCCTAGTATCAAATTCTGTACTGGTTATAATATAGGGTTTTCAAAAAACACAAAAACCTAGCATCACCAACTGGAAAGGTAAATACCCACAAAAGCAATCCATACCTAGATAGGGATGAGGGCTCCATATTAACTTGTTATGGCTTCCACCTTGTATTCTGATAAGTGCCCCAGTGTTCCTCCTCATGCTTTGCAGCCAGCAGGAAAGAGGAAGAAAGAAGAAAAAGCATGCTCCTCCCTGTTAAGGGCATGACCTGGAAGTTGTACATACAATATCTGCTCACATCCTATTGGCCAATACTTAGTCACATGACCACCCCTAGCCTCCAAGGAACCTGGGAGACATTATCTTTCACTTGGGAGCCATACATGCAGCTCAACTTTATTCCTCCACCATTAGATAAAGTATCAACTTGGGGAGAAATCTGAAGTTTCTGTGACACTCTCAACAAAAATTTACTTAAGGCTGCAGACTTTGAGGAAACGCTTGAAAGATGGACAGTTAGGTAATTGAGGGTTCAGATTAACCATGAATGAAGTAGGGGGTGAGTGTTTCAGTCCTAATAAAGGTGTCAGTCCATGGAATTCTGCAGAAATTGGCAAGGAACTTTCTAGACCTTAGAAGTGGAAAAGGGTCTAATCACTCCATTTAAGAAAAATAGGTACTGACAGAAAGACAAATCTCACATGTGCTCACTCATATGTGGGGGCTAAACATTAAAAACAATTGATTTCATGGAGACAAAGAGTAGAGTGATGGTTGTCAGAGGCTGGGAAGGGTAGTGGGGAGGGGAAGATAAAGTGGGGATAGTTAACGGGTGCAAAACATATAGTTAGATACATACAATGAACAATATTTGATAGTACACCAACGTGACTATAATCAACAATAAGTTGGGGTATACTTTAAAATAACTAAGAGTTGAACTGGAATATTCCTAACACAAAGAAATGTTAAATGCCTGAGGTAATGGGTGTCCCAATTACCCTGATTTGATTAATTCACATTATAGCCTATATCAAAACATCAGCTGTATAAAGATATACAACTATTATGCATCCATAATAATTAATTTTTTTTAATTTTAGATGTGTTTAAGATCCAGATAGGAGAAGTAATTCAATTAAGTCTCACACTGAGCTTATATTAGTTTAGGGTTAGAACTGGGTCCCCTACACCCTTCTTAGAGCTCTCTTCACAACCACATTCATCCTCTAAAACTGCAGTCTTAGAAAGCAAACCACGAGGTTTGTGGCCTTGGCATGAAGGAAGCAGGACACCACTAGATCCTCATGGAGGCATATCTGAGCAGAGGATGGGTTGAAAGATCATGAAGAATCCATAGAGCCTAAGTATGGCTATAGAACTATATTCTAGCCAATTGTATGTGAGCAGAAGTGATGTGTGAAATACTCCAGTCATTCCCTTAAGGGGAAAAAGCATGCACTCCTCTTCCCTTTCCTCTTTTTTGCCAACTGGAATATAAGATGTGATGGTGGGAGTGAAGCAGCCATTTTGGGTCACAAGATGAAAGCTGCATATTGAGGGAAGAAAAGCAACAAAATCAGGAAAGTTTAGCTCCTTTTTGGTTACTGAGCTTGCATTGGAGCTCAGAGCCATCTACCTGTATTTCTGCATGTAAGAAAAAAATGAACTTCTGTTTATTAAGCTAGTTATTCTATAAGACTTACAAACTTATAAATAATGTATGAGGATGAAAAAGATGATTTCTCTTGGCTTCCATATTGTGTTAGCAGGAGAATTCCAAGGTCCCCTTTGCCATTCTACCTCCAGAGGCATAACCATAAACCACTAAGCATCTATCTGCTTTCACTTTTCCAAGTTTATCACCTGAGTTATCTACTAACTCAACCCTCTGTCCCTGAAAATCATTGTATTCTTGTTTGGTGAGACCTAAATGGGAGATTAATGATCTCTGTTTTCTAGAGTAAGCACTGAATGCTAAGATGTCCTAAAAAGAGCTGAGACATCTTGCTCTGAGAAACCTCTGCATAATTTGTCCAGCCTCGCCCCTTTTTTCTCTATGCTGCAGGAAGTATTATAATAAAGAACATGGACGCTGGTTCTTTATGAATGGAAAAAAGGTTTCTCTGGGCTTGATTTGAGTTTTGGAGCCACTTTTCTCTGTGAGCCTTGATAATGCTACCTGCAGTGATGGGGGGTCAAGGTGGGGAAATTCAATTCCATTTCCCTTGGAGAAAAGAGTCACTTTAGGACAGAGGCCTGCAGGGCCAGATCTTGCCTCTTTCTCTGCGTTCAAATCTTCAACCACTTCCCCATCACCTCTACCACTAGCTTCCTCTCCACTGCACAGCCTTTTGTCCAGTTGTGTTCTTTGCCTGGGCAGCCCTTCCTCATTCTCCCTTGGTCACACACCTTTGTCCAGAAAATTCTCACTCAAACGTGCCTGTTTCTCAAGGAAGCTCCCCACTTGTCTTGGGAGTAGTCCTGACTGGTCTCTTTAAGTTCCCACAGAATCAGCTTCTCTCCTTTGGTGTACTTATCAATTTCCAAATATACACAGGGTGCCAAAAAATGTATACTAATTTTAAGAAAGGAAAAAACAGTATTAAAATTGCAATACTCAGCATATACCAGGAACATTTGTTACCTTGTATATGGTATCTTGTTTCTCTTATAATTGCAGACGTCAAACCTGATTGGAGTATTGCAACTTTAATTCAGGTTTTTCCTTTCTTGAAATGTGTATACATTTTTTGGTACCCTCTGTATACTCATTAGTAGGATTACTTTAGTAATGACTGTCTCCCCTCGATAAACTTAAGTTCCATGAGAGCACGAACCAGGTCTAATTTTTCTCCATTATATCTGCCATGCCTGAGACATAGTAGGTAGACCATAAATGAAAGCAGGAAAGAGGAAAGGAAGGAGAGAGGGAGGGAAGGAGGGAAGGAAGAGAATAAAGGAAGTGCTACCTAAAACCATTCCCCACTTTTTTTGTAACACCATTAAGCATCCACCCAGCAGAAGCAGATTTGTGTGTTGCCCACAGTTAAGAAACCTTTGTGAGGTCAACATCCGGAAGATCCGAATTCACATAGACATTTTCTACTTCTGGCCTCTCAGGTCCTAGAAGGCCTCAAAATCTCTTCGATCGATCCCCTTGAGTTGCGAAACGTCTTCTTCCTTTGATACACAGCTGATAACAGCAGACTCCTTCCATCCCATCCCTCTGTGGAAAAAGAAACCTATACTGGGAGTTCCACTGAAGTCCCTTTGCCGGCATTGTCCCCCCAGGCACCCCTTCCTGGGCTCGCCGGGATTCTCTCTCAGTTGTTCTTTCCTATCTCTTTCCTCACCCATTTCTAAACATAAAAACATGTTTGTGGCTCTTCATTGCGATAGTAACCACATTTGCCATTTCTGCTTGTTCATGGCACTAATACATAATAATTATTCTTTTATCTCCATCTCGTGCCTCATTAATAGCACAATGAGGTTACAGCCATCATTAATTGCTATTAAGTCATCTCATCCCACGGTGGTGTGAACTGGGTCCTCCCCGAAGACTTGGTTCAAATCATGGATAATAGCAGGGCTGCATACTTCCTATCTCCTGTCCTCCACCTTCAATCTGAAGAAGACATTCCTCACCACCCAGCTCCCAAAACACCAATCGACTGACCACAGCCCACCTCCTTGTGTATAGTAAAGAAGCAATTGTCCTGCGGCATAGGCAAGGCTTGTCCAGGTCACACAGCCAGTTAGTGGAGAATCATTAGGAGTCTGCAGCTCTGCCCTGGGCACAAAAGTTGGACATCTCAACAAGGATAGAGGAGGTGATGCTGGAGAGAAGAGCATAAATTCAAGAGGAATTTAGGAAGCAAAATAGAGCGCTTCCTAGATGGCAGAAACTCCTGTGTTTTGAGATATAGTAACCCCTCACATAATGGGAAGGTGGGAATTACTCTCTCTTCTTTATGAAGGTGGAAACTAAGTCACATAACTCGAGTCACTAGGGTCAGAAATACAAGCCAGAGAGGCTCATTTCAAAGAATATACCCTCTGCCATTATTCTGTTATGACTTGCATTCAGTTACTTGCTTGCTACAAAATGAAGAGTCCCCACTTGTATTTGCATCTTTTCCACGTGAGCCCCCAACACACAGTCTATGGAAAATTGGTAGAGATAGAAGCAACATGTAGGGCTGGTCTCAGTGGTTCACACCTGTAATCCCAGCACTTTGGGAGGCTAAGGCAGGAGGACCACTTGAGGCCAGGAGTTCCAGACCAGCCTGGGCATCACAGTGAGACCGTGTCTCTGAAAAATATTGAAAAATTAGCCCAGCTGCTAGGGAGGCTGAGGCAGGAAGATTTCTTGAGCTCAGGAGTTCAAGGCTGCAGTGAGTTATGATCGCACCACTGTACTCCAGCCTGGGCAACAGAGTGAATGAATATCTGTCTAAAATAAAGTAAAAAATTAAATTAAATTAAATTAAATTAAAGCAACACAGAGATGCCTAAGAGATGCACTGCATCAGAGAACACGGTCATGAAAGTGGAAGTACTCAGTCAAAGTTGGAGGGAGAACTGCTTTTGTTACCAGACAAGCTTCAGTGCCCCCACAGTAGTTCTGGCTAACTTGCTTATTCTACTGAGCTCACAGGATATTATCAGGATGGACCTGGAAAGTAATCAACCATTTCTTTCATTTCGTTTCCATCAAGCAATCTTCAGGCCATAAGGAAAGGGAAAAAAGAGGTCTCAGGAGTTTGAGAGAGGTGTCTTCAGCGCCCAGCTACGCCACTTTGGAGCCAACTTGCAAAATTTTTCTTAAACATTATGTTTTTTCCCTGCAGTTACTGTAAGGATTAGCATTCCCATGCTCTGAACAAAGGAACAAAGAACATCCCTTTGCCCCATGACTCAGGTAAGTGAAGTTCAAACTAAAAGAATGCCCGTGGTACCAGAAACGTAGGTATTCTGTGTTACTGATTTCTGGCCTCCGTGTATACATTTTGTTTTAGAAATAACATGTGTTGATATGTATTCCTTGCCTTGATGAGAAATCAACCCTCCCCTGCACAAAGCAAAGTTGCAAGAATACATGTAAATAAGATCAAGATTTTCACCCTGCAACAAAAACAACCACTAATACTACAGGTATGGCTGCTGCTACTAAACATATTTGGATTTTTTTACAGTGAATGTACACTGACAACAAACACCAGAAAGGGCGGCATAAAAACATGAAATAAACTAAAATAAAATAAAATGCTCTGAGTGGATGCCCGAGAAATTACAGCTGCACACCTGTGATCCCAGTTGTATTGCAAGCCCAGCAGCTTGCAAAACATTGATTCTTTGATACTTTCAGGGAGGGAAGGGCGCTTGGGTGTTTTCCTGGATTGTGGCCAACAAAATCCTGTCTGTCGAGATGCTGCCCCATCTTGTAGAGCATCTGTGAGTTGTTTACCCTCCAAGGGAGCCCAGGATGAGGAGAAGTTGCCAAAAGTCTTTGAGCAACTCTGCCACCTTTCATCACGAGGATGAGATCTCACTGCTATAACTACCAACACCAGCAAAGGGAGCCCCAGAGGTCAGGACCTGAGGTTCAGAGGAGCCCTGGGCTGGTGACTTAGATGTAAATACAGGCAGGTACCAGACAGAGAAAGGGCTCTGTGGCTGCAAAGATGAATTCATAGATGTGCCCATGGATCAGTATGAATAATTCAAGTACCTGGCTATTCTTTGACCATGTGTGAAGGCAGGATACGTCCATCATGCCTGTGAACTCTTAGAAAACCAGTACCCAAGAAGCGCATGCACATTCAATGAAACATCTCCACTCTTCTGCAAAACAATACATTAGACCAGACTGCTTAGGGACTGGGAGCCCTCACATTTACTTGAGAAATAAATAAGTTTCAGGCATAAGATTCCATTGTTGTTTTGGTTTGGTTTGGTTTGGTTTGTTTGTTTGTTTGTTTGTTTGTTTGTTTGTTTTGAGATAGGTTCTTGCTCTGTCACTCAGGCTGGAATGCAGTGGCATCATTATAGCTCACTGCAGCCTCCAACACCTGGACTTAGATCCTCCTGCCCCAGCCTCCAAAGAAGCTGACACTACTGGCATGTGTCATCATGCCCAGCTAATTTTTCTATTTTTTGAAGGGACAAGGTCTCGCTCTTACTCAGGCGGGTTTGTCTTTTTTAAAACAAATAATAGTATTTATTGTCTTATTATTTTTTGATTGATGAATAACAATTGTATGTATTTCTGGGATAGAGCGGATATTTTTGCTATCCATATATATTGTACAATGATTAAATCAAGCTAATATACACATCTATCACTTCTCCTGATTATCATTTTTGTGCATGATGAGAACATTAAAGTCTGTTCTTTTTAACAGTTTTGAAATACATAATATAATATTATTAACTATAGTCACCATACCGTATGACAGATCTCAAAAAGTTATTCCCTCCGGGAATAAATTCTAGTGTTCTATAGCACTGTAGGATGACAAAAATTAATAATAAGTTATTGCCTATTTTCTTTTTAAATTTTTATTTATTATTTCTCTTTATTTCTTAGAGATGAGGGTCTCACTCTGGCACCATTGAAGCCTTGATCTACTGAGCTCAGGTGGTGCTCTCGTCTCAGTCCCTTAGGTAGCTGGAAATACAGGCACACACCACCATGCTTCACACCACCATGCTTCACACCACCATGCTTCACACCACCATGCTTGGCTAAGTTTTCTTAACTTTCATGGAGATGGAGTGTCATCGCGTTGCCCAGGCTGGGTTCAAATGATCCTACCATCTTGGCCTCCCAAAGTGCTGATTACTGGGATGAGCCATCACGCCTGGCCTGTTTCTTTTCAAATAACTTTAAAAAAGGATTTCAAATGTTCCTGTTACAAAGAAATGGTAAATATTTGAGGTAATGGACATGCTCTGATTTGAACACCACACATTGTACACATGTATCAAAATATCACACTATCCCAATAACTACATACAATTATGCCAATTAACAATAACTAACTACCCTGACCTGCTCACTATACATTGTATCGAAACATTACTATGTATGCCATAAATGTGCACAATTATTATGTGTCAATTTTTAAAAATCTAAAAGTAATAATAATAATGATTTTTAGAAAATAACTGAAACTTTGAGAGGTTGGTCAAAGGATACAAAGTTTCAGGATGCCATTACTGACTGTGATTGCAAAGTGTCATCTGTCCCCTAACGTCAATCCTTGATTGACTGAAAGCCAAATACAGTGCAGGGTGATGCCGATACCACCATCACGATACATGATGGGGTCCTTTATGCCTGGCTCCTTTCACTGAGCATAATGTTTTCAAGGTTAACAGATCTACATCCCATCATTTCCTTTTATGTCTGAATGGACAGATCATGTTTTGTTTTGTTTGTTGTTGTTGGGTTTTTTAATTAAATAATAGCTGTGTACATTAATGCAATCATGGGGTACAATGTGCTGGTTCTATATACCATTTGATTTTGTTGTTGTTGTTGTTTTTTTGCGGTTTTTGGCCAGGGCTGGGTTTGAACCCACCACCTCTGGCATATGGGGCCGGTGCCCTACTCCTTTGAGCCACAGGCTCTGCCCCCATTTGAAATATTTTCATCAAACTGGTTAACATAGCCTTCACCACATTTTCTTAGTTATTGTGTTAAGACATTTATACTCTACACTTAGTATATTTAACATGTACCCTTGTAAAATGCATGTATTCCCACCAATTGCCCTCCCTCCACCCATCCTCCCCCTTCTCTTTCCATCCACCCATCCTCTCCCTCTTCCCTCCTCTTCCCCTCCACCCTCCCCCTCTTCTTGGACTATACTTGGGTTATAGCTTTCATGTGAAAGCTCTAAATTTGTTTCATAGTAGCACTGAGTACATTGGATACTTTTTCTTCCATTCTTGAGATACTTTGCTAAGAAGAATATGTTCCAGTTCCATCCATGTAAACATGAAAGAGGTAAAGTCTCCATCTTTTTTAAGGCTGCATAATATTCCATGGTGTACCTATACCACAATTTATTAAAACATTCATGGGTTGATGAGCACTTGGGCTTCTTCCATGTCTTAGCAATTATGAATTGGGCTGCAATAAACATTCTGGTGCAAATATCTTTGCAGACTTTCTGTTGATCTACTGATCCATTGACAGACATTGGGTTGTTTCTTCCTTTTGATGGTTGTGAATAAAAATCCATAGATACAGAGAGCAGACTGATGGTTTCCAGAGGCGCTGAGAGAAAGGGGTGAAGGAGGAGTGAATGCTTCACTGGGTACAGGGTTTCCGTTGGGGTGATATAAAAGTTCTGGAACTACATAGTAATGATGGTTGCACAACATCATGAATGTACTTAATGCTACTGAATTATATGTTTTAATATGATTACAGTGGTTAATTTTATGTTATATTCAACATATGGCCTGAGCCCCACCAAATAATTCATATCTCTGGGGTAGGAGCCAGGCATAAAGTTCTGTAAACTCCCTTGGTGATTCCACTGAGTAGCCAAGTTGTAAAACCAATGGTGTAAGAGAAGGGGTAAGTCGGCGTATGGACCACGCATCTGCGCTTCCTGGGATCTGCTCGGGCATCCTCTCCGTGAGACCCACCCGCCACCATCCTGCAGCTTCCTCCAGTAATGCTCTGTCATTTCATCATTTTCATTTTAAACGCATGGCACCATTCAAATTCTCTTGTTTACTAATTTGTTCACTAATTTCCTGTCCCTTCCCATAAAACCAGTCGTATTTGACCCTGCAATGCATTCAAACCACGTCAGGGACCATTTTAAAAATATACATCAAGCCTAGGCAACATAATGAGACTTCATCTCAATTTAAAAAAATTAATTATCCAGGTATGGTGGAAAATGTCTGTAGTCCCAACTACAGGGGAGGCTGAGGTAAGAGGATCACTTGAGTCTAGGAATTGGAGGCCACAGTGAGCTATGATGATGCCACTGCGCACTCCAGCCTGGGTAACAGAGTGGGACCTGTCTCAAAAAAATTGTCAGAACCACCACCTTGATCACTTAAATCAGGATCTCTGGGGGAGGACCAAGGCTTCTGTATTTTTTAGGAGCTCCCCAAGTCATCACAACATGCAACCATGAAGAGAAGTACTTCCCTGATTTGTAAGATCCTGAAGACTCTGTGGTTCCAGGACAGGATCTGACTCTGAGTCTACCAAACGGTCAGGAAGCGCCAGAGCACATCGCAAAAATTATTGAATTTTGCCCTTAAAACAGTTCTCAGAAGTAGATTCTACAGGTCAGACAATTCCACCTTAGAAAGATTACATGCTTCGCCTACAGCCAAGCCAGAATGTGAATACAGATTCAGAGATAGCCCAGCCCTGATCTCTGCACTGGGCCAGGTCAGGGGGCTCCTAGAGCTCCCCCAGCCTCCTGAACCCCCATCTCCACACTGGTCACCTGGACTTCTAAGGACTCTCTGGATCTTCCAAGAGAGCTCCATGAAGGAAGTTCACCTTCCTGACATAAAACAATAAAATGATATCACATTAAATAATAAGGTAAAACAACTACAAAATTGTTGGTTGATTAATTAGTTGGTTAATTAGCGATCAGTGGCTCCAGCCATGGAGACATATTCACTAAGACTTTTTAATCACCTATTATGCCCCCCACATTACATTCTTTTTCAAAATTTTTATTAATGTTATTTTCCATTGACAGATAATGGTATATACTTACAGGATATAATGTGACATTTTGATATATATCACACACACAATGTGGAAATATTAAATCAATCTAATCAACATAATTAGCCTCACTTACTTATCCTTCTTTATGATGAGACATTAGAAATTTACTCTTTTCAAATTCTGAAATATACAACGCAGTATTATTAGCTGTCATGCAAAAGATCTCACTAACTTATTTCTCCTGTAGAACTGAAACTTGGATTGTCATTAAGTACAGCCATGGTGGAAAACAATATGGAGGTTCTTCAAAAACTAAAAATAGAACTACCATAAGACCCAGCAATCCTTTGGTATGTGTCCAAAGGAAACGAAATCAATATGTCACAGGGATAGCTGCACTCCCACAGCAGCATTATTCACAATAGCCTAAGTATAGAATCAACCTGAGTATCCATCAGTGACTACATAGACAAAGAAAACGTATATTGTGTCTATATATTATTCGTGTTATGTGTGTAAACAATACATATAGAGTGTATACATACAGTGTATATTACATATACACATTTAATGTATAATATGATGTATGCTATATACATATATTATTTACAATGTACATTGTTATATATACACACAAACACACACACACAATGGAATACTACTCAGCCGTTAAAAATAAGGAAATTGTGGGCAACGCCCATATACCGAAAATGGCGGGTTCAAACCCAGTCTCAGCTGAACTGCACAAACAGAAAAATAGCCCGACATTGTGGCAGGTGCCTGTAGTCCCAGCTACTCGGGAGGCTGAGGCAAGAGAATCACCTAAGCCCAGGAGTTGGAGGTTGCTGTGAGCTGTGTGACACCACGGCACTCTACCGAGGGCAATAAAGTGAGACTCTATCTCTACAAAAAAAAAAAGAAGGAAATTGTGCCATTTGTAACAACATGGATAAACGTGGAGGACATTATGCTGAGAGAAATAAGTCAGGCACAGAAACACAAATACCATATGATCTCATATGTGGGATCTAGAAAACTTCAGTTTGTAAAGGTAGAGAACAAAATGATGGTTGACAGGGTCTGGGGCAGGAAGATTGAGTAGAGAGATGTTGGTCATCTCCCAATTATTGATGAGGGAAGTGGTATTATTCTCAATTTAAACCTGTAGGGTCAAGAAGCAGAAGCTTCCATTCTGACAGCTCCAGGTCTTTCCCCCCAATTCACAGGAATTATTGAACATTTTCCATATGTCATGCTGCGTTTTGAGTAAACACAACCTGTATGGCACATGTTCTTACAGGCTATTTCTGGTAGACATCAAAGCAGCATTATATGAGCAATGTGACTGCCCAGGAGTGCAGGGAGCCATGGAAATTGGGATTCTACCTGATCCAGAGAGTATTCAGGGACAGCTTCCTATAGAAGCTTGTTTTTACCTGATATCCAATTGATCTTTTAACAACCAAGCGTCATTGTGTCACTCTGGACTCATCTCTCATCATATGGACTCATCTCTTACCATCTGGACTCATCTCTTACCATCTGGACTCATCTCTCACCACCTGGACTCATCTCTTACCATTTGGACTCAACTCTTACCACCTGGACTCATCTCTCACCACCTGGACTCATCTCTTACCACCTGGACTCATCTCTTCCCATCTGGACTCATCTCTCACCACCGGGACTCATCTCTCATCACCTGGACTCAACTCTTACCATCTGGACTCATCTCTTACCACCGGGACTCATCTCTCACCATCTGGACTCACCTCTCACCACCTGGACTCAAATTTCACCACTTGGACTCATCTCCACCATCTGGACTCATCTCTCACCACCTGGACTCAACCCTCACCACCTGGACTCATCTCTCACCATCTGGACTCACCTCTCACCACCCGGACTCATCTCTTACCATCTGGACTCATCTCTTACCATCTGGACTCATCTCTCACCACCTGGACTCAACTCTTACCATCTGGACTCACCTCTCACCACCTGGACTCATCTCTCACCACATGGACTTATCTCTTACCACCTGGACTCATCTCTCACCATCTGGACCCACCTCTCACCACCTGGACTCAACTCTTACCATCTGGACTCATCTCTCACCACCTGGACTTATTTCTTATCACCTGGACTCATCTCTCACCACCTGGACGCAACTCTCACCATCTGGACTCACTTCTCACCACCTGGACTCATCTCTTACCACCTGGACTCATCTCTCACCACCTGGACTTATCTCTCACCACCTGGACTCACCTCTTGCCACCACTATCCCTTATACTTTATTCTCTGGCCACATAGAAGCAGGCATGATGCCTTTCATCCACCAAGTTTTCTACTTTACCTCTGCTATTGCCCATGGCAGGGTGGTTCCTGCACCACCTGCTTCCCCCACATCCCCACCTGGAAAGCACCTACTCATTCCTCAGGTTTCAAATGAAATTCAACTCCCCTAGAAAGTCACCTCATAATCCTGTAACCCCAAGGCATGCATTCCTCTGTGGAATCCTTATACCAGCTTGTCTTTCTCGAACCAACAAATTATCAGATAACTCTGATTATATAAATAATCAATTTAACTAGTTGATTAGTTAATTCACAGGTACTCCAGCCTATGTTGACACATCCTACTCTCACACCCTGACATGTGTACACTTGTGTTTCATTAGCGGAACCAGGACCTCCTTAGGTCTCCATCATCAATGGACTAAGGAAAAATTGATGAAGAACCATCTCTGCCAACCTACATTTCAGGAGACAACTACATCCTGGCACATTAATTCACCCAGCTCTTCCTTCTTGGGCACTTACTATGTGTCCTGCTCTGAGTAAAATGCTCAAACACAGCCTTCATCCCAGGAAATGGGCTCTCTGGACTCACCTGCCTCCATAATGGGGCTGCCTCAGGAAATATCCTTTTCAATCCTGGACCTATCCTAAGCCAGTTCTTTCCCCCTTTGCATTCAGTGACACCATATTAGTAGCTTGAAATCAGCCACAGTGAGAGATAATTGGCAATCACTACAAATAAGGACTTCTTTTTCTTTTTATTGTTGGGGGGTTGGTTTGTTCAGTTGTATTTTGTTTTGTTTTCAGAGAGCCAAGTGTTAGACATTTTCCAGCACACCATCACAAACACTCCCATTTCCAATTCTTTCCTCTAAGATCCAATCTTCTTAGCTGACCAAATCTTATGAAAGAATGAAATTGCAAGGAGGAAGAAGGTAGCAAAAGCATAGTTTAGCTAAAAAGTTTGTTGTGGGGCATAACCTGTGGCTCAAAGGAGTGGGGCGCCGGCTCCAGATGCCGGAAGTGGCGGGTTCAAACCCAGCCCTGGGGCAGTGCCTGTGGCTCATCGTGTAGGGCGCCGGCCCCATATACCGAAGGTGACGGGTTCAAACCCAGCCTCAGCAGAACTGCAAAACAGAAGAATAGCCGGGCGTTGTGGCGGGCACCTATAGTCCCAGCTACTCGGGAGACTGAGGCAAGAGAATGGCCTAAGCCCAGGAGTTGGAGGTTGTTGTGAGCTGTGTGACGCCACGGCAGTCTACCGAGGGCAATAAAGTGAGACTCTGTCTCTACAAAAAAAAAAAAAAAAAAACCAGTCCTGGCCAAAAACCGCAAAAAAAAAAAAAAATAGTTTGTTGTGGGGCAAAGGTGGGATGTTGGTCAAGTTTGATTTGGTTTTTCTCTGGGTTTTATTTCTCTTCCAATTAAAAATGTATGCTTTTTATGCTATTGCATAATTAATTCAATGGCTTCATTGATTTAGTAGATGCATATGAATGTGTTCAGTTTATAAAAATTTGTTGAACTGCACACTTAAGATATGTGCACTCAGCTCAGCGCCCGTGGCTCAACGGGCTAAGGCGCCAGCCACGTACACCTGAGCTGGCAGGTTCGAATCCAGCCCGGGCCTGCCAAACAACAATGACGGCTGCAACCAAAAAATGGCCGGGCGTTGTGGCAGGCACCTGTAGTCCCAGCTACTTGGGAGGCGAAGGCAAGAGACTTGCTTGAGCCTAGCAATTGGAGGTTGCTGTGAGCTGTGAAGTCATGGCACTCTATCCAGGGTGACAGCTTGAGGCTCTGTCTCAAAAAAAAAAAAAAATGCTAGACTGTTTCTGTAAGTATGATGGTGGATGCTTTCTGGATGGTTCTTCTGTACCCAAGGAATTGTTCATTGATTGTTTCTTGGAATGGGTGATTGGGTGTTAGAAGTAGAAGGGAGACTTTCTATGGAATTTTTATACCTCTTGGAGTTTGTAAAATGTGAATGGATTACCAGTTTAAGCAAATATAGAAATTGAACTTGATCCTATTATTAATACCATTTGTGGGATGGAGGAGGTGGCTATTGTCACCTCTGCTTTATCGATCCAGCAACTGCAACACGTTATTTTGGTGGTTTGCCCCAAATCACACAGGATGTCTTGGTTGGCTTTGGCAAGCAAGTCTCCTACAATACCTCCCAAATTATGCTGACTCATGCATATTCTGGCAAATAATTGTATCTGTCCCTCCACTCTTTGACCATCTGTAATTTAATACACTGTGTTTGTTATTAGTTACTAACATATGACACACACCATTTCTTTATAATTAAAAGCTAAATCCAAGATTTTTCTTTGGTTAAGGGCAAACTGGAATTTTCATGCTTGTCCTGGACTCCCAAATGTTAAAACTTGTGTAGAATCATAGCCCATTCGTTTTAATTTTGTTGGTTGTTTTTAAAAAAATCTAAATGACTATTTCTTTCCTTTCTTTTTTGTTAAATGACTCTTTCTTGGTGGATAAACCTTATTCAGTTTCAGGTGTTGACTCTTCTGTTTGAAGACAATAAAGTTTTGTAATTGCTTTATTTTGATAAGGTAATAGTGCCTTATGCAAACTGCCAAATGCACCACTGGGTCTTGCATTATACAAAGTATTTCAGTAATGAAATAGAAAATCTCTGTGTAATTATTTCTATACTCTAACAGTATCACTAATATTATGCACCTGAAAAAAAAGTATGTCTGACTTACTGAAGAAGTTCAAGACATAGATGTTGGTTTGTTCAATGACCCATGATAAGCTAACATTAGACCCTGTTTGCTACTTTTAGCCCTCCAGACTGTAGTGCCAAGTGCAGCCAAGCCATGCTTGAAATCAGAATTGTCAAGGTAGATATAGGAGCCGTTGGCTGCAGTGAAATTTTAGAGACAAGCTCCTTGTAGCTGGGCTTTTTGAAATCCAAGTGTACTCTTATTACTCTTTGCCTTTGTGAAGTCATAGAAGGCTCTGAGCCAAGTGAGAAGGTAGGAATAAAATTAGCACACTTCCTGGTACTGAGTGGGCAGTACACTGTCCTTATCTGAAAGTTTGCTGGGCAGGAGTCTGCCCGAGGGTACATTCGCCTGGCAGTTAAGTGTCTTTGTTTGCAGAAAAGATTGATTCCTAAGAAGTTAATATTGGTTGGCTCTGAACTTGTCTTCAAAGGTCTGGACTCGATTTGAGTATATTTCTGATTTTAAAGCCCTATGGCCGGATGTGGCCTGATCTTATAAGAATTTTCCGGGAAAATGTTTGAACTCTGGGGGGTTTCTGGGTGATGAGATCTTGCTGTCTGGTCTTGTGCTTTTGGGGTGGTGATTGCTCACTGGCTCAGAGCAGTCTGGGATCCTAAGAGGTACGGATGAATCTTTAATATAGTAAATTAACATGGATGTTTGGAGTCACACCAACTTGAGTGGGAATCCCCATTCACTGTGGAGCACCCACCTCATTGCTCTGAGGTCCTGCATTCACTGAGCACCCTTTCTGTCCTGGCGGCCCATTGAGGGTTGCACGTTAGCCTTCATTTATTTGGAGGGAATACATTCCAAGACCCACAGTGGATACCTGAAACCAAGGCTCGTACAGAACCCTGTGGACACTATTTTTTTCTATACATACCTAAATAAAGTTTAATGTATAAATTAGACATAATAGATTAACAACAACTAATAATAATTTTTGTTGTCGTTTTGTTTTTCTTTGGAGACAGCATCTTACTATGTTGCTCTCGGTAGAGTGCTATGGCATCACAACTCCCAGCAACCTCCAACTCTTGGGCTTAAGCAATTCTCTTGCCTCAGCCTCCCAAGTAGCTGGGACTACAGGCGTCCACTACAACGTCCCACTATATTTTTGTTGTAGTTGTCATTGTTGTTTAGCTGACCGGGGTCGGGTTCGAACCTGCCAGCCCCAGTGTATGTGGCTGGCGCCGTAACCACTGTGCTACAGGTGCCAAGTCAACAGCTAATAATAAAATAGAACAGTTATAACAATGTGCCGGCATCATGACTCTTGCACTTGGGGGCCGTTATTAAGTAAAGTAAGGGTTACTTGAACACAAGCACTGCTGTGTGGCAGCTGTCAATCTGCTCATCAAGACAGTTCCTAAGTGACTAACAGGCAGGAAGCGTCTACAGCAAGGATATGCCGGACCAAGGAAGGATTCAGGTCCCACCAGGATGGGGCAGGTTGGCACAAGATTTCATCATGCTGCAGAGAATGGTTCACGGTTTGAAAACTTACGAATTGTTTATTTCTGGAATTCTCCACTCGATGTTTTCAGACCCAGGTTGATTGGGGATAACTGAAACCCTGGAAAGGCAACCGTGGATAAAGAGGGGGAACCACCGTATAACACAAAGAATGCACAACACTCACAAAAGAAGAATAGGCAAGGCTGATTTCCTTGTCTTCAGCTGGGAGAGTGCCCCAGAATGCCTCTCCAGCCTCGTGAACTCAGCCATTTGTGACCTGTAGTTCTGCGCCAGTCACTTCTGGTCTCACCACCTATACTGTCATAGAATCCGAAGATGGGAATCCATGGAGGGCAGAATATGAATGATGATCTTATGGGCCTAAAAGCCTGTCTCAAAGAAAACTGACAACCGGCTTGAGTCAGAGAATTGTTTGTGTCTAGACTATACCAGAGTAATCTTTCAGAAGACCCTAATATGCCCTGGGGAGAGGTTGACGTCTAGCTCATCTTTGAGAGGATGGCTGCTCAACATCGTTTCCAAATTGCTCGATGGCTTCAGGGAGATCTACCCGCTCACAAATTCAGAAATGGTTCGAGTCTGGAGAAGAATTCTTTTCATGTTTGGGCTCTGATCTAAGCCAAGAGCCTTGGACATTTTGAATCCATCTCTTATATTTTCTTTCCTGAATTAGATATGGGTCTGCTTGCTCAGTTCAGATTTTGACAACATGACTTATTTCAAAAGCAAATAGCTCACTCTGTAAAGCAAACCATAACCCTCTCACTCTCTCCTTTGGTGGCATTTTAATTCTGATTTAATGCAGTGACGCGAGGGTGGATTATAGGTCTGCAGAAGAGAGAGCTCCTCATTTGTTACCCCAAAGACTATATTTTTAAAGAACAAATCAGATATGTAGACACAGGATTTATCCTTTTTTTTTTTTGCAGTTTTTGGCCAGGGCTGGGTTTGAACCTGCCACCTCCGGCATATGGGGCCGGCGCCCTACTCCTTTGAGCCACAGACGCTGCCCAGAGTTGTCCTTTGATTTGCTCTCGTTTTTTCTGCTTCACTTTTGATTTCTTTTAGGTCCTGGGGGGGGGAGGGGAAATTACATGTTTTGTGAACAGTTACAAAACCATAGGAAAAGTACAGCATCTCCGTGGTCTTGTCTTCCTAAAATTGCTCCCGTTAAGAAATGACAGATAAAGGAAAAGGAAATGCCTAAAATGAAAAATCTGTTCCAACGCCTTACATGTCTTTATCTTCTTGCATTTATCAGCAGCCTTGAGTGACAGGCTTTTATACTTTTGGAAGATTAGGAGTTTTGTTTGTATTTCTTGAAAAAATAGTCACTATACCTTGTTCTTTTGTCTGCCTCCTTGAGAGGATTCTGTGCCCGTTTTTTAACAACACGTGTTTGGATTAGCTTCAGGAATTATCAGAGTCATAAAGGTCATTTGTTTTTATATTCTGGGGCATTTAGGGCTTTGGGGGATGATGGGTGGAGTGGAACTAAGAAGTATTGATACCAGGATTAGCAAGTTGGGTTTGTATTTTTAGTCTCTGTTTCAGGCATACTCAAGTGGTTTGACGTCCTTGACCTCAGCTTTTCCATCTGTAAAACAGACGATATTTTTTTAACTTCCAGACTTTTCATGTGACTCTCTTTAGCATTTGATAATTTCAGCAGATTAAGAAAGTAGTGCTCTTAAGGCCACAACCATTGACCCAAAATTTTAAGATCTAAGGTTGACATGCTGTTAAACTTTCTGCCCAAAGACTTAACTCAGGAGCCTTTATCTACAAAAGCTTTGGTGCAGAGAACCCTATTACTTTATGACTGAGCTTTCTTCATATGCCATTTATAATCCAGTAGTTTTCCTTTCAACTTCTTGGTGGTTTTCATATACTCTGCAGACTGGTTAAGCCCATAATATGATGGGCTAATTTTCTCTATTTGTTGCTGAGCGTGTGATATTGTCCATCTGATTTCCAGTTCTGTGATTTCTGTAAACCTCTGAGTCATCTTTCCCAAAGTATTTAAAGAGAGCTCATTCTAATGAGGCGCTATGGACTGAATTATGTCCTCCTAAAATTCCTATGTGGAAGCCCTAGCCCCCAATAACATGGTATTTGGGGGTGGGGCCTTCATGAGGAGATTAGTGCCCTTGTAGAAAGAGATACCTGAGAGGTTGCTTTGGTATGTTCTGTCCCATCCTCTTTGTCTGTTTCCCTCCCACTCTCCGTTCCCCTCTCCCTCCCCCTGTCCCTCCCCCCTCTCCCTCCCTTGTAGAAGGTGGCCATCTACAAGCCAGGAAGAGAGCCCTCACCAGAAACTAACTGTGCTGGCACCTTGATCTTGGACTTGTAGCCTCCAGAGCTATAGAAAAATAAATTTCTGTTGTCTAAGCTGTGCAATCTGTGGTATTTTGCTGTGGCAGCTTGAGCTGCCCGAGATACAGGGGCTTGAGTATGATTTGAAGTATGTATCTGCTGTTGCCAGATCAAAGTTGAATCTCTGTAGTTTAATCCCTGACTGTCCTCTTTTACAGGCATTTGGGCCTCGTGAAAGTAATTCACATACACACATAGATATGTGATGTTAGCAGCCTTCCGGCCTTACATCCCAATGCTGCTGATTCAGATGTCGGGGCTGAAACCACTCGGGGAACTCATGAGCTAGCAGGTCCAGAACTGGAGCAGGGAGGGGAGGGAGAAAAGCATTTTACTGGAGACTTACAGAAGTAAGTTTTCTGAGTTTGTTCTTTATGTACCTAACTGAGGACCATGTACACACTTAGCACTCGGCAGCCTCAGAGAAGTGGGTATAGATTCTGTTTATGGGTGGTTGGTAATGAACTGAAAGACCCCAGAGTATAAGGCCATAAATAACTAAGGCAAAAGGAAGGCTGAACACAAAACGAGTTGTCAATGGGAGCTTAGAGAAGCAGAAGTGAGTCTAACGGAGGGACGTTGACACTTCAGGGGAGACTCTGAGCTTTACGGAGATGGACTTTCAGGTTGGGGATGCAGTTCAGCTTGAGCACTGGCTCCAGAGCAGGTGTTTGTGGCAAGTGGGTAATGAGGAAGTTTTCCACTGTGGCTGGAGCGAGGGTGGGTGAAGGGGAAAAGAGGGAAATGATACAGACCATGTGAGACTGTGGGGAGCCTTGTTTACCTTGATTTTTTTTCTTCCTCTTTAGCCATTAATGCTACAGTGGTGTGCTGATAAATCAGCTCCCGGGATGGGGGCCGGGGGAGGACTGGGGAATCCTGATTTATAGCATTTGCCAATACCACTGGTGTAAATACTCCTACCATAGCCAATTGCAGACTAACAGTGGATTAGCATGTTGCTCATGGAATTTCTGAAAATTCAATGGTTGGCCTTTGTAAACTGCACATGTGCTCTAGTATGCTGTTGAAAAACTGAGGTTAGTTCCTGTGTGATAAGTACCTGTGTTACTGTACTTGTCCGTCCACAGGCTCTGCAGAAGACCCAGGGAAGGCCTGGGTAGTCTTGTTTTACACCATAGAAGACTCTCACAGCCATCGCTGATTGGTCCAAGGTGGGTACACCACCGTAGGAAGGCCATTCTACAGCCGATGACACGTGGTTGGGCAGAAAGAAATAATCAGATTCCCTCCTTTGGGAGTTTGGACAGAGGAATAGAAAGACATATTTTTTGAAGTGGTGCCATTGGAGAATGTTGAGTTAGTAAACTGAAGTCACCTGTTCGTGTTAAGCATGGAAAACTGTAGGAGACTGACGGATAGAAGAGGGGTGGGTGTGAGGGGGGCACGCAGCCCTCTGCTTAGCACTTTTCCAAGTCCAAGTCTAAAACTTCCATTTTCCCAAGGAAACTTGAGTCAGTCTGTTCCTTGCAGAATAAAGGCCTCGCTGAGAAAGTTGATGCGGCCCCTCAGAGGACTTCCCGCGGCTCTCTGTGAACCCAGGCGCACCTCGCCTCCCTGTCTTTCACTTGATTGCGCTTCACAGATGTTGCTTTTTTCCTTTTTTTCAACCAATGAAAGGTTTGCGCAGCCCCGCATGGAGCAAGTCTATTGTTGTGATGTTCCCAGCAGCAGGTGCTCACTTTGTGTTCCTGTGTGACATTTGGGTAATTCTCACAATAGAGGAAAACTTTTTTGTTACATCTGGTACTCTCCAATCAGTGATCTTTGATGCTACTGTTAATTGTTTTGGGTGCCAGGAGCCATGCCCATCTAAGACAGTAAATATAATTGATCAGTATTGTGTATTCTGACTGCTCCATGGACTGGCTATATTTTCTGTCTTCTATATCTTCCCCCATATCTCTCTCTCTCTCTCTCTCTCTCTCTCTCTCTATTCCTTTCCCTCCCACTTTGAGCCTCCCTATTTCCTGAGGCATAACATTGAAATCAGGCCAACTAATTACCTTACAGTGGCCTCCAAGTGTTCAAGTGAAAGGAAGAGTCACTTGTCTCTCATTTTAAATTAAAAGTTAGAAATAATTAAGCTTATGGTTCAGCTTCTTTAGCTCAGCGGCTAGGGCGCCAGTGACATACACCAGTGCTGGTGGGTTTGAACCCAGCCCAGGCCTGCCAAACAGCAATGACAACTACAACCAAAAAACAGCCAGGTGTTGTGATGGGCATCTGTAGTCCCAGCTACTTGGGAGGCTGAGGCAAGAGAATCACTTAAACCCAAGAGTTGGAGGTTGCTGTGAGCTGTGATGCCACAGCAGTCTACCCAGGGCAATATAGTGAGACTCTGTCTCCAAAAGGAAAAAAAGAAAAGAAAAAGAAATAATTAAGGTTAGTGAGGAAAGCATGTGGAAAGCCAGGTGAGGCTGAAAGCGAGGCCTCTTGTGCTGAGTTGTGAATGCAAAGGAGAAGTTCCTGAAGGAAATTAAAAGTCCTACTCCAGTGAACACGTGTATGATAAGAAAGCAAAACAGCTTCATTGCTGACATGGAGAAAGTTTTGGTGATCTGGATAGAAGGTTAAACCAGCCACAACATTCCCTGAAGCCCAGACCTAATCCGTAGCAAAGCCCTGCCTCTTCCATTCTTTGAAGGCCGTGAAACATGAAGATGCAAAAGAAAAGCTGAAGGACAACAGAGGGCGGTTGATGAGTTTCAGGAACTAAGAGTAAATTCTCTTACTTGAGGGTGAAGCAGCAAGTTATTCAGAAGATGTAGCAGACATCGTTGTTGAAAGTGGGCTATAATAACAACAGGTTTTCGATATAGATGAAACAGACTTATATTAGAAAGGACTTTCATAGCTAGAAAGAAATCAATGCCTAGCTTCAAAGGGACAGGCTGACGCTCTGGTTGGCACTAACGTAGCTGGTGACTTTGAGTTGAAGCCACTGCTCATTTACCATAGCAGGACCCCTAGAGAATTAGGCTGAAATCTACTCTGTGCTCTAGAAATGTAACAACGAAGCTGGGTGACAGTACCTCTGTTGACAGCATAGTATATTGAGTTTTTTAAACCTAGTGATTTCTTTCAAAATATTACACTGCATGCACCTGGTCACCAAGAGCTCTGTTGAAGATGTACAAGGAGATTCCTGTCATTTTCATGCCCCATAACGTAACTACAGCCTGTTGTTCAAGGAGTGATTTTGACTTTCAAGTCTTATTTAACAGATACATTTCATAAGGCATTGCTGCCATGGATAATGACTCCTCTGATGGAGCAGGGCAAAATTGAAAATCCTTCTGGAAAGGATTGACCGTATTAGATGTCATTAAGAACATGGATGATTTATTGGTCAAGATAGCAATACTAACAGGAGTTTGGAAGAAGTTGATTCCAACCCTTATAGGTAAATGTGAGGAGTTCAAGACTCAGGGGAGGAAGAATTGCAGATGTAGAAACAGCAAGAAAACTAGAATTAAAAGTGGAACCTGAGGATGTGGTTACATTGCTGCAATGTCATGATAAAACTTGAGTGGATGAGAAATTGCTTCCTATAGATGAGCAAAGAAAGTAGTTTCTTGAGATGAAATCTACTCTTTGTGAAGATGCTGTGAACACGGTTGAAATGACCACCAAGGATTTAGAACATTTCGTAAACTTATTTGATAAAGCAGTGGCAAAGTTTGAGAGGATTTACTCCTAATTTTCAAAGTTCTACTTTGAGTAAAATGCTATCAAACGTCATCACGTGCTACAGAGAAATCTTTGTGAAAGGAAGAACCGTGAAGTAGCAAACTTCATGGCTGTCACATTTTAAGAAATCACTACAGCCACCCCAGCCTTCAGCAGCCACTGCCCTGATCAGTCAGTAGCCATCAACATTGACACAAGACCCTCCCCCAGCATGGAGATTCTGACTAACTGAAGGCTCAGGTGATTGTTAACATTTTGTAGCAATAGAACATTTTAGATAAATTAAGATACGTACTTTTTTTTTTAAAGACATGATGCTATTGCACACTTAAATTGACTAGAGTGTAAACATAAGTTTTATTTATTTATTTATTTATTTATTTATTTATTTATTTTTTGAGACAGAGCCTCAAGCTGTCACCCTGGATAGAGTGCCGTGGCATTACAGCTCACAGCAACCTCCAATTCCTGGGCTCAAGCGAGTCTTCTGCCTCCGCCTCCCAAGTAGCTGGGGCTACAGGTGCCCGCCACAATGCCCGGCCATTTTTTGGTTGCAGCCGTCATTGTTGTTTGGTGGGCCCAGGCTGGATTCGAACTCACCAGCTCAGGTGTATGTGGCTGGTGCATTAGCCTGTTGAGCCACAGGCACTGAGCCTAAACATAAGTTTTATAAGCACTGGGAACTTGAAAAACTTGTATGACTTGTTTTTTTGCAATATTCGCTTTATTGTGGTGGTCTGGACCCAAACTCGCAATTTGTTCAACACACGTTTGTATAGCAGGTTTCTTAGGAGTAGGGGACAAATCACAGGCATCTGACTGAGGTCAAAATGTGCTCCAGATCTTTATTTCTTTGGCCCTCCCCCCTTGCAGTCTTCCCAAATGGCCTGTGAATATTATTTTTTCATTCTTTTGCATTCCAGCAGAGCTGGTTTGGAATTCATGGTGCTGGAAGACTAGCCGGTAGGCCATGTGGCAGGGTGATATTTCGTTGGCACTTACCACTGCAGAAAAATCGCAAGAAAATTGGAGCCATTAGCGGCCGGGAAGGAAAATGAGCTCTTTATTTGCTGAGGGCGTCTGGAGAGAGGGAATGTGGAGATGGCTCGGGCGTGCTGCATTAATACGAAATGCCATCTGAAAGACTGAAGGCAGATTGGGGCCTTCATCAGCATCCGATGTTGTCACCACGCGCAAATTTGTGAATAATTAAATCTGCTGTTTTCACCTAAGGCTTTGTCAGACTCTTAAGAG
Source organism: Perodicticus potto (assembly GCA_963574655.1). Taxonomy (NCBI): domain Eukaryota; kingdom Metazoa; phylum Chordata; class Mammalia; order Primates; family Lorisidae; genus Perodicticus; species Perodicticus potto. The sequence goes on from CAUYRH010097406.1 coordinate 25,722, forward strand.
GCAGCTTCTCTGGGAGTCCAGGGGTCCAGGTCGTCACTCTGCCCATGCTGGGGAAGGGTCCTCTCATTCAGTAAGTGAACAAGAAGAGGAGGGAATAGACCATGTGGGAATCAGCAGACGTGGCTCTTGCTTCAAACTCTGTCACTAACCAACTGTTTGACTTTCTGTAGTTGCTTCTTTGGGGAAACTATAGTTTTTTCATTTATAATGAAGGATTTGTTGAGAGGATCTTTTTGTTTGAGAAATATCGCTCCTTTGAGACTCTAATGAAAGCTATGGATTCTTTCTGCGAAAAATGGCGCATGTGTGTAGATGACATTTCATATACAATTTTGGGAGTTTACAGAACGTGGGGGACTCACAGATCCGGCTTAAGAAAAGAAACTCTGGCATTCGATGATGGTTGAGCTTTCTTGTGTCTCTCAAATTTCATTTTTTCTGAGACTTGGGATTCTGGAAAGAAACTGGAGAGTCAGTTGGGCTCAACAAGAGGCAATTCTTCTCTTCCTACATTTCAAACTGGAGGTGCAAATGGTGCAGGAGGCTGGTGTGTTTCTCTCAAAGACTCCAAACAGTACATGCAAAGTATGTGTAATGTATCGTCAATGACGATGGTAATGAAAATACCGGTGAAGGGGCGGCACCTGTGGCTCAAAGGTGTAGGGCGCCGGCCCCATATGCTGGAGGTGGCGGGTTCAAACCCAGCCCTGGCCAAAAACCGCAAAAAAAAAACAAACAGTGAAGCAGGGTGGCATAGTACAGACCGTGGGGTGGGCGTGCTGTAGTGCAGTGGGGTTGTCAGAGGTAAGTGCTCTGAGGGGGGCATATTGGAGGAACAGCTGAACAAAAGAGTCACGGAGCGCTGCAAATCTAAAGTGTTAACAAGAATGTTCCAGGGCGTGTCCAACCTTTTTTATTTTCCGCTGCACATAAGTAGAAGAATTATTGTCTTGGGTCACACAGGAAATACACAAGCACTTAGAAAAGCTGATTGGCAACAAAAAGGTCTGTGCCTACTGTTGGGATCTCCAATACCAGAGGTACCAAGCAGTCCTCACATCTGTATGTGGCCCATGGGCTGCAGGTTGGACACCCCTGTTAGGCAGATGGCTTTGCACAGGTAAGCTGCAGTGAGCAGGGGGCCACTCTGGCTACAGCTGAACGGGTGGGGGACATAGTAGGAGACAGGTGGAGAGGTTGGCAGAGTTGGGGAGGGGTTGTTCTCTGTCCACTGGAAATATTGTATATATTTAAGTGACATGTGAGAGAGGTTATTCATAAGCCACCCATTCATTTGATAAGCTCAGTTTATTACCCACAATGTGCAAGCAGTGGGCTAGTTGAATAACACAGTGGTCCTCCCCGCTGGCCACAGCACGCTGGCAGCTTTCTGAAGTGGAAGGTCCCAGAGCCCAACCTGTGGCCAGAATCTCCAGGGCATGAGGCCCAGGCCTAACTCCCCAGGAGGTTGGGCACAATGGCTCACATTGCCTATAATCCTAGCACTCTGGGAGGCGGAGGTCGGTGGATTGCCTGAGCTTAGGGGTTGGAGAACAGCCTGAGCCAGAGTGAGACCCCGTCTCCAAAAATAGCTGGGCGCTGTGACTGGCGCCTGTAGTCCCAGCTACTCGGGAGCTGAGGCAAGAGAATCGCTCGAGCTCAAGAGTTTGAGGTTGCTGTGAACTATGATGCCAAGGGTGACAAAGTGAGATTCTTATTAAAAAACTAAAACAGGCTTGGTGCCTATGGCTCAAGCGGCTAAGGCGCCAGCCACATACACCTGAGCTGGTGGGTTTGAATCCCGCCCGGGCCCGCCAAACAACAATGATGGCTGCAACCAAAAAATAGCCGGGCGTTGTGGCGGGCACCTGTAGTCCCAGCTACTTGGGAGGCGGAGGCAGGAGAATCACTTGAACCCAAGAGTTGGAGGTTGCTGTGAGCTATGATGCCATAGCACCCTATCCAGGGCAACAGCTTGAGGCTCTGTCTCAATAAATAAATAAATAAATAAATAAATAAATAAATAAATAAATAAATAAATAAAACAAAAACTCCCCAGGGGATTCTGAAATTCCAGACCCCCTTTTCAGGGTAGCACTGGAATAACATAACCCTGTCTTCAGGGAGCTTACAGTGGATCCGGTGATGCCTGAGTTTTTTGCACATGGGAGACCATTCTGCGTTTCATGAGAGAAGCATAAGTTGTGCTAAATAGGGTTTCAGAAGAGGAAGTGAACACTTTCAATTGGGGAGGTTAAAGAAGGTCCCAGAGGACAGCGAAGCTGGTTTCAGCACCCATGAAACGGGGGATGTTATTTGAACTTAACCACAGAGCTTTGTAAAGGCACAAGTGAATGAACACCCAGAGAGCTTTCCAAACAGGGTCTGGCTCCCCCTTAGTAAGTCCTTGATAAAACATGAGTGATCCTTTGGGTTGGGTCTTAAAGAAGGGTTATAGTTCCTGGGATAGAAAAGCATTATCTCCATAGTAAAGATTTGTGTGTTGTTTTTTTTTTTGTAGAGACAAGAGTCTCAATTTATTGCCCTTGGTAGAGAGTGCCATGGCGTCACACAGCTCACAGCAACCTCCAACTCCTGGGCTTAGGCAATTCTCTTGCCTCAGCCTCCCGAGTAGCTGGGAGTAAAGATTTGTTTTTTAAATGTAAAGCTTCCACGTGCAGAACCATTCCAATGGAAATAGCCAGCTATTTAAAAAAACAAAAACAGGCTGGTAGCGTTCTGAATGGTCTTAATCAACAAGAGGATCAGGATTTTCCAAATCTAAAACCCATCTGTATAACTTTGTACAGAAAACATTCTGTTCCTGACATTGGTTGGAGTTTAACCTGATACATTCTTGAAGCAGCTTTTAAGGACCGACTATGGGCCAAGCATGGTGCTGAGGGCACTGGGCAGGTTTTGTGCGGAGGCCTGGGGACACTTATGTTCTGGGGCGGGGTGGGGGGGGGATGAGGAATACACGTCATAGTCAAATTAAGTTGAGTGAGTCTTCATTATGTAGGTATCACCAAGGAAGGGGCCTGGCTCTACCTCTGCTTGCAACATCTGGATCCCATTTCAGTTGGAAAGTCTATTTTGAAAGGAAATATTCAGATTTGTCACGTGACCAATTCATTCGAAGGAGTTAAGAGAGGGTCTGAATAATTATGTTTACATGGAAGCTTGAGAGAGGGTTAAACTCCTCTGTGCTGGACTGTAGGAAAACCTTGGAAAGGGAAGTAAGTGTCTCAAGGCCACGGAGATTCTGGATGGGGCTGGTTCCCTCCTGTTCCTCTCCAGATCTTGCACACAGAGGCTCAGGAAATAGACGAAGGCATCGGGGCTTGGCTCTGTTTAATCGACCCTGGAATTTAGACTGCCAAAACCCTGAACGGCAATGAATCTGCTGGGTAGAAAATATTCCCTGGTGGATTGAAGGGTAGGTTCTTGATTCCCAGAAAAGGCATGGCTGGTTGGGAGCGTGAGTCTTGCAGACTGCCCACAGTGGTTGAGGGTAGGCAAGTTTGTTCGAAAAGCCCCCCTGCCTGGGCTCTCGCTGAGTGGCAGTCCTGTTTGCTGGAAGAAAAGATGGAAAATTAAGCCCTGGGCTCAGTGGGAGTCTAATTAAGAGAGAAGTTTCCTGTGGCTCAGGCCCAGACCCACAAGGTGGGGGAGGTCTTGGCAACTCAGAAAGCCAGGAAAGCTACACTGACCTCCCCCCCACACACACACCAGGGTCCCCCCAGTGTCCAGAGCTGTCTTACCTTACAGTTGGATTTCCCAGAGCAGTCAGGAGCCTCCTGGAAAAACAGGCTACGTACGTGTAGCAAAACAAAGCCCATAATGGCTAGTTCCAGCCCCCTCCTGGCTGGTGCAGTATTTGTAACTTTCCCTTTGTGCTGTTTATGCCTCTGTTGGTGCTGCTTTTCTGAAGGTTTTCAGTATGGGAGACACTAGAGACCAGAGGGCTTTTTGTTTGTTTTTTTCTTTTACTAGTTTTTACTCGTGTTCAAGGTCTCCATTTTCCTCTTACAGTGCTTCATTAGCAACTGTTTTATAAGTTGTCTTCCCTGGGAGGAACAAACTTTTCCTTGAGAATACCTCCCCCACCCCTGCAAGGGAGCAGTCATGCAAATTAAATGCACATCCAGAGTTGCAGTCACTCTAGTCCTCATACCCTAAACACATTTTTTGTTTCTTGAAAATGCCTGCAGGAGAGCTGGGCAAGTTTAATGCTTCTTATCGTGGCCTTCGCAAAGCAGCCTCTGTAGACGTGTTCAGAGACGGGTGGAGAGGTTGGTGCTTTGATGAGCCAACCTGTTGCTAGTTGAGTAGCCCTTACTGAAATGCCCGGGACCAGCGTGTTTTAGAGTTTGAATTTTTTTCAGATTTTAGAAGGCTGTCGTCAGACTTGATATACATAATGTTAGGGACGAGACCCTACACCTTATTATACACATAGCCGGAAGGCAGTTTTATTTAGTATTTTCAATGATTTTGTGCGGGGAAACAAATTTTGTGAACGTTGAACCATCAGAAAGCGCAAGTGTCACTGTCTCATGTTGACGCTCAAAAAATTTCAGATATGGGGGCATTTGAGGGTTTGAGATTAGGGATGTTCTTCCTGTGTGCAGGTTTGTTTTCTCCATCCCCCATCCCCCCACGCCCCGTCCTCTCCTTCTGCTTTTAGAGAACTGATTCTTCACTTAGCTGATCGTTCCTGTTTTGATCTTAACCTCAGGTGTTATACTCTTCTCCCGGGGTCTATTTGTCTACAGGAGGGGATAGAGCAATGAGGCAGGAGACAGGGTCTGCGTGTGGGTGGGAAGTGGCTTGGGTGCAAGGGACCCAGGGAAGGCCATTTCTGAATCCCTTTGATAAGTGGGAAATGGCATCATCATCCCCACCCATAGAAGATCTCGTCTGCGGGTTCCGAGTCCCAGTCTCCTGTTTATCTCTTTAACGTCCAGGTGGATGTCACATATCCCAGTGGCTCTCACTAATTATCCACAGTGATCCCCAGTGTGGCACTGCGGAAAAGTCCCCTTGCTATAAGGTTCTGTCACTTGCCAGCCCCCACCTCCCGAGACCCCTTGTCCCCACTGTCACTGGGCTGAGGTGGTTCCCAGCTCCCTTAAAGCCTTCAGTGCCAGCCCCCGTACCTCTTACCTGTGGGCATTAAAGTCTCAGTTCAGTGGACATTGGTTGGTGGTTCATCTTCCGCAAACCGTGCCTTTTTTTAAATGGGAAGGGGAACAGACAGAAACAGGACACTGGCTTGTGACATATGGGAGGGGGCCCGTCTGTCCCAGGCCGCTCTCCAGGTCACGAACGGCCCTAAGGACCCGATGGGGTGCCTAGAATTAGTGTCCCCTGCCCCAGCTTTGTTTTTATCCCCCGCTGGCCAGCTGCAAATTTCCTCTTGCCAACGCTAAGCTAGGGACTAGAATGAAAGACTTCCTATAATCCTGGCAGGACATATTTCTCCCATGTGTCAGCACACGAGCCTTTTGAAGGACACACACGATCTGTCACTGGGGGGTAGGAAAATGTGCCGGTCACGGAGCTGGGGGAGTCCTCGAGTCTCGTGGGGAGAGGGAGCATTCAGCCCACCCCTCTGATACCGGCTCTCCAGGCCAGGGAGGGCCCAAACAATGGTCCAGCCAGTTCTCTTTGTGTCTGTTTGAAAAGCGTAGGGGAATTGGGTGACCAGTTTGATTTCAGCTTTAAAACCTGGGTAGGCTAGAGTGACACTGCTGTCAACATAGTCTGTGGGAACACAGCGCCTTTGGACAAGGCAGCTTTCCAGGGGGAAGTGGCTTATCTCCTGTGTTCTGCATCCATAGAGGTGAGCAGAGAGAGGTACAGAACTTACAATGCGTCAAGTGGAAGAATGGCTTCTTCACCCCCTGAACCTCAGCACCCCGCCCTGCAGCGGAGGGAGGGTAAGGTCTCCATGGAGACGTGTCCACACTGCTGGTGTGCATTCACTGTGATGGCCTCGAGCCTCTCCCCCAGGGCACAGATCGGAAGAAAGGAATTGTTCTTCCCAGACGGGCCAGGAGAGCAGTTCGCAGCCCACTCAATCCCTTGAACTTGGTGTTATTTCTATTAATATTTCTGGCAACAACGTTTCTGATGACAGCGTGTGTCATCGGAGCACATCTTTTATTTTTCCCTTTAAATGTAAACCAGAGCATTTATTACAGCATTATTGTTCTGTTTTTAAAGAATGTCTAAGAGCGAGACCCCCATCTCTAAAAAAAATAGCAGGGCTTTGTGGTGGGTACCTGTAATCCCAGCTACTCGGGAGGCTGAGGCAAGACAGTCACTTGAGCCCAAGAGTTTGAGGTTGCTGTGAGCTGTGATGCCACAGCACTCTACTGAGGGTTACAAAATGCAACTCTGTCTCCAAAAAAAAAAGACGGTCCTGGGCTCAGTGAGTAGGGCACCATACCCATATGCCAAGGATGGCGGGTTCAAACCCAGCCCTGGCCAAATTGCAATAAAAAAAATAGCCGGGCGTTGTGGTGGGCGCCTGTGGTCCTAGCTGCTTGGGAGGCTGAGGCAAGAGAATCACCTAAGCCCAAGAGCTGGAGGTTGCTGTGAGCTGTGATGCTACGGCACTCTACTGAGGGCGACAAAGTGAGACTGTCTCTTAAAAAAAAAAAAAGAAAAATACTGTCCATTGATAGAAAGTAACAGCTATTAACTTTGATACTACTCTCCCAATTTGGATAGACAAAAAGTTAATTGTCATTTTTCCATTAGGTAATTAAAAAGTGACACATCAGATTTTTTTCTTAATCTTTTCAAACCCTGAAAACACACATATACACGCAATTTCATATAATTAGGAAAACATATGTAAAACTACCATTTTTTTTTTTGTAAGCATGCCGTTGTATTGGTGATCTCTAGACACCTTACTAATAGAAAACTTAAAAAGAAGTAATTGAAGTCAGGAGTTTGAGTCACCATCAGTTTACAGAATCTATTTATTGCTCATGAAACTTGCCTGATTCACCTGTTTGTGAGTTTGGGGTTCTTCTTTCTATTGCAACTGATATCAGCATCGAAAGCTCTATATATCAAGCAAATAGTATTGTCCTAGTGCGTTTAAGTCCAGAGACCCAGAACTCAGCAGTCAAGCTTGGGTGCTTCTTGACTGGAATATGTTGGTGGAAACAATGGCTCGAGGCCAGTGGGGCGATATTACTGCCCAGGCCAACGTTTGTAAAGAGAGAACCCCGTCTATAATTTCAGAGTCAGAGGGTAGTTTTAGAGGGTACAGCATACATGGCATTAATCTAACATCGAATCATGAGATGAGGAAACAATTCTTTTTGCATTCTCTTTCAAGATCTCTGAAATCAGATCTTTTTACCAAATAGAAAGTCTCAATGGGGTGTTCGTATCCCCTGGCTAAGTAACCGTTGCAATCCCAGTCTTACTAGGCCACCATGACTACTAAGGTGGTTCTGTGTATGGTTGTCTTTTATTTCAGAGGAATGGCACTGGTCTACCAGTTACTGTAAAGAAATCAGTTTAGGGCGGCGCCTGTGGCTCAAAGGAGTAGGGCGCCGGCCCCATATGCTAGAGGTGGCAGGTTCAAACCCAGCCCCGGCCAAAAAAAACTGCAAAAAAAAAAAGAAATCAATTTAATCCCATTACCAGGTATCTACCCAGAAGGAAAAAATCATTTTATCATAAGGACATATTCACTGGATTGTTTATCACAGCTCAATTTACAATCACCGAGATGTGGAATCAACCCAAGTGCCCATCAACCTATGAATGGATTAAAAAACTGTGAGGTGTGTGTGTGTGTGTGTGTGTGTGTGGGATATTGTTCAGCCATAAAAAAAGATGGAGACTTTCCATGTTTTGTATTAACCTGGATCGAGCTGGAGAACATTTTTAGTAAAGTATCAATCACAAGAATTAAAAAGCAAGTATTCAATGTATTCAATACTAATGTGAAGCCAGCAGACTAACTTAATACATGCCCACCCAAGAGAAAAACTCAATTTCATTCAGGTTGGGGGAGGGAGGGGGATTGTATGGTCCCCCCTATGGGCGTGAGTAAGGGTATACAGCACACCTCCTGGGTGTGGGACACAACTACAACAGGGACCTCACCTCACAAATGCAAACATTGTAACTTAATTGTTTGTACCCTCATATCTCATTAATCTGAAATAAATAAAGAAGGAAATCAATTTAAATAAATATACTTTAGGTAAATCTAAACTGCTTCATATTTGAAAAGCACTGGGTGACTTTACAAGAATAGTAAAAAATACTATTGCAGGTGGTGTAGTGCCAGGACTGAAATCATGGAGGTGGCACATGAACAGTGGAGTCTGGGAGATTCTGGCCCAGGTAATTGGCACCTCTGGGGCTTGTTTTCAAATGGCTCTGGCGAGTCTTCTGGGAAAGTGCCCCTCTTGTAGGTTCTCCTGATTGAGTGACAGGGACTCTCCTGCCTGGGTTGACAGAGATGGCATGCAGAGTCCAGATGCTTTCAGGTTGGTGGCAAGGCTGTCCTGCAGGCTGAGATGGTCAGAGGGTGTGGGCGGCTGCGGAGCTCAGCGTCCGGCCTGCTAACCGCACACATGCAGCCACGGCCACTGCGCCCTCGCAGTTCTGTTTTGCACCGTCCTGCCTCCGCAGTGTCTCTGTGTGACAGGGTGGGACTTGCCATGATGCAGAGATGGCTGGATTGGTACAACGGCATCATTGATGTCACCTCGGTGGTGGCCGTGGAGACATTCTTCGTCCCGACGAGTAGGATCTTTTTACAATAATCCATCAAATGGTGTTGATCATGTCTTCAGTTCTGTGCCAGGCAGTGGGAAATGCGGGAGAAGGCGAGAGCATTATTCACCTTCTAGTCGTGAGCAGGAATCTCATAAAGAAGAAAACGCCAGATCATCACGATGAGGAGTGTCTCGTGTGGTGCCCACTGTGGCTCTTCCGGTGACACGCTCGAGGGCTAGAGCAGGCAGAGAAGTTTCCGTGAAGACAGTGTGGGCGGCAGTACCCTGAAGACTAGGTGATCGAAATAATAATTACTTTTATCAAAATAACATCCATATAGTTTTTAAAAACTCAAGTTCCTCAAAGACTTATAGTGTATCAAAATTCCTTCCCTTCTTGCCCGAAGCCCACTCGGTGCTTCTGTATCCCCTTTTCTAAAGAGGATTTTTTTTTGGCATTCATACTGATAATTCTGTATACACTTATCTTGCTATCTCTTGATTCATCAGTTTTGGGCATTATTTGCTGACTTCTGTGGTCTGTTGGTAGGTGAATATCAACTCTCCCACACAGCCATGTCCCCTTCCCTTGGACTCACAATTTTTTCATTACACTCAGCATTCACTGTTGACATTGTTATGACTATGAACATATTGGCTGAATGAAATGTGTATTATGACCCTGCTTCCTTCCTTGTTCAGTTGACTTTTTCCTAGAGTTAATAATTACTTCATTTTTACATCCTCCAACACATCCTGTCAGGTACTCTGTCAATTGCATTTTTTTTTTTTTAAGTTAAACACCTCACCCATGGATTATCTTTCCTGTTATTTCAGTCTGGCTTGGTTGTTCTTTGTATCTGACTGTGGCTGTCATCTGAGACCTGTCCCCATCATTTTGTGACCTCCTTTGCTCACTCTGGTGTCGGATCGTGTCTTTTCTCCATGGTTTACTCACTCGTTTTTCTGGAACACATCCTGCACTAACTTTTTGAGGAAAGGTTCCATGGCAACCCTTTTGAGAGCTTAAATGTCTAGAAATATCTTTCTTCTACTCTTCCCCTTGAATAGAGGGGACATTTGCATGAAGAATTGTGTGGTTGAGGATCATTTCCCACAGGAATGCATCCCTGAGTAGCCCACTCGAGGTTCCATGCTTGCTTTTTAAAAATGCAACCTGTTTTTTCTTTCTTAGACATTTTTAAATCTCCTGACTCCTGTGTTCTGCATTTCATAATGGCACATCTCTGCGTGAATCTTCTTTGAATTATTTGTGCTAGGTGCCTCCTCATTTCTAGAAATTTTAATTTTGTTTTTTTCACCATCCCATCAATTGGTACCTGGAAAATTAAGTTCTTGTATCATTTAAAAAAATATTTCCTTCTAATGCATATAGTGTGTTCTTTCTGAGACTTCTAAAAGAGGTTGGAGATTTGGGGATTGATCGTCTAATTTTTGTCATCTCTTTTTCTGTTGTTTCACAGACATATTTCATCTTAATCCTCTGTGGATATCAGTGATCATTTAGTTATTATCATTTCAGTTTTTCTTCTGATACTTGTACTACTTTTCTTTTTGCTAGGTTTCTTCCTTGCCCCTCCTTCTCTCCCTCCCTCCTTCCTTCTCTCCCTCCCTTCCTTCCTTCCTTCCTTTTTTTTTTTTTTTTTTAAGACAGAGTCTCACTATGTTGCCCTCTGTAGAGTACTGTGGCATCATAGCTCACAGCAACCTCCAACTCTTGGGCTCAAATGATTCTCTTGCCTTAGCCTCCCAAGTAGCTGGGACCACAGGTGCCCACCACAGTGCCAAGCTATTTTTAGAGACTGGGTGTCACTCTAGCTCAGGCTGATCTGGAACTCCTGAGTTCAGACAATCCACTTGTCTGGGCCTCCCAGAGTGCTAGGATTATAGGCATGAGCCACTATGCCTGGCTCCTTCTTTCATTCTTTCTTTTTTCTTTTCTTCCTTTCTGTCTTTGTCTTCCTATTAGAAAATTTTACCTGGGGCTGGTTATTCCTGTTTAAGGATGAGACACTGAAAGCTGATTGGATGCTCTGTGTATGTCCCTGTGTGTTGGGGACTTCATTTTTTTTTTTTTTTTATTGTCGGGGATTCATGGAGGGTACAAAGAACCAGGTTACACTGATTGCATTTGTTAGGGAAAATCCTTCTTGGAGGACTTCATTCTGAACTGTTTTTTTTCTTTTTCAAGACTTTTAAATCCCTTTATCTGTAGAATTTTCTCTGGAGCGATTCAGATTGCTCCAGGAAAGCCCTAGATTTCATGACTAGGCAGAACAAGCTGCTGCTGGGGCTGTCAGCCTGCTGTGGGAAGAGGCGGGCGCAACTTGCAAGTCCTGTCTCCCTCCGGCACCTGAGGTCACGTGTGTCTGGAACATTTCTCTTTCAGTTTTCATGGAGGATAAAGTCCTTGTCTCTTGTGGGGGTGGGGAAGGGATTGTTTTCTGGCTGTGGGTGGGAGTGGTAGGGACATGGGTCTCTTATACCCCCTGTCAAATTTCCCTGGTTCCTGACAGCCTACCTCCCCTGTCTGCCCACCATCGGATCTAGTCTACCTTCTATCGCTTTCTTTCTTTTTTTTCTTTTTTAAATTTTTTTTTTGAGACAGAGCCTCAAACTGTCACCCTGGATAGAGTGCTGTAAAATCACAGCTCACAGCAACCTCCAATTCCTGGGCTCAAGCAAGTCTCCTGCCTCTGTCACCCTGGGTAGAGTGCTGTAAAATCACAACTCACAGCAACCTCCAATTCCTGGGCTCAAGCGAGTCTCCTGCCTCCGCCTCCCAAGTAGCTGGGACTACAGGCGCCTGTCACAATGCCTGGCTATTTTTTGGTTGCAACCGTCATTGTTGTTTGGTGGGCCCGGGCTGGATTCGAACCCGCCAGCTCAAGTGTACGTGGCTGGCGCCTTAGCCCGTTGAGCCACAGGCGCCGAGCCCTATTGCTTTATTTTTACATTTATCCTTCAAAGCCCCTGCTCTTCTTAGGGTCATTAGCTTGCTGACTGTCTTTTCTCATTTAGGATTAAACTTTGAATCTCTTGTCTTTCTGTTTCCAAAGGAATATTTTCCACAAATGAAATGACCGTATCAAAGAGTAAAAATACTTGAAATATCTGAAGCTTTTCAAAAGCTTTAGCTACATTTTGCCAAATCTTAAATCTGTTGTAATCCTCGTCATCAACAGCCTATCTGGGAGCACGTCCATCTCCATACCATCATTGTCTTCATCGCCAGCTGAGCACTTCCAGGCCCCGTGCTAAGTACTTGTCATTCTTACATTATTTAATCCGCACAGTCATCCTGCCCCAAACACTTAGTTCGTACCCTGATTGGCAGAAGAGAAAGAAAAAGGAGGCTCAGAGAAATCGATTAAGCCGTCCAGGGCCCCAGAGCTAGCAGGAGAGTTGGAGCTAGGGCTCATGTCTGTGTATGAGCCCGGGGTCCCCATCAGGGCCACCTGACTCCAGCTTCCCCACGTTTATCTTCAGAGCTATTGGGGGTGACAGGTGTGCTGTGGATCTTACCCTCTCTCCTGCCCTCAGCCCCCTGAGTTAGCAGGCAGCCTTCCCCTTAGGGACCTTTTCTGTTTCTGAGGATAGTGTATTTTCTCTGAAGGAAAAAGGACGAGTTGGTGTTACCACTTCCTTCCTGCTGGTCCACTCTGCACCATTATCAAATAGGAAAAAACGACAGATATCTTCACGGCCCCAGCATGCGGATAATACTTCAGTTTGGTTTCTAGGGTGGATGCAGATTGGTCTTTGAATAATTCCAATATTATTTCAAAGGGGATCTGAGAGGCAGACCATGCTCCTGAGGGCCTGGGCCTTATCGCTTGCAAAGAGTTCCCAGACGCTTTCTTTAAAATAAATGGAAATATGATTCGGTTGGTCCTGTTCTGTTCACTTCTGATGGGGGAGGGGGTGGGAGCGCTCCTAGGAGACAGGTGGCCCCATTCTGCCCCTGACTCCGATGACCCTTTATTTTTCCCCAACTAAAAATAAAAGCATGATATGCCCAGTGTGTGGCTGTTCCCAGAAGTTCCGTGTGAAGGAGTAAGAGGATCTCAGTCCGTCCCTTGGCCTTCTAATCAGATAGGCTGAAGACCAGGAATCATAATTACTGCCTCATTAACACACCCAGGTAGAGCTCATTAGCCACCGCGCCTTGCTTTCTCATCTTCCTTTCTCCCACCTGTTCCTAGCTTTCAGCAGAGGTCCCTGGCAACCCTGGGGTGTTCATGCTTATCTGCGGCACGTACACAGCCTGTGTCGGTTAAAGAAGACTTTTACAAGCCCTGGGGAGCAGATTCCCTTCGGCGGTAAGGGTGGGGTGTGCGGAAATTTGCCAAAACCATCGTCCACGCTTGGCACCCCCACAGTGACCTTCCCAGCAAACAGCACCCCCTATACAGTACGCCCTTCTTGGAGGGCTTCTCACCCCACCCGGAGGGCTGCATGCTCCGAGAACGCGAACTGTTTCCATGGAAAGTTCTGGAACTGAGGAGTTAATTCATCCATCTTTGCTCAGGCCCATGGGGCCAGGATTTGGAATACGTATCTGAGGTCTTTGTCTCCTAAGTAAAGTACACGTGCTAGAAAGTTTTATGATCAGGAGAACGAACAGGTGAAGGATTTAAAAGCTGCCCATTTTTATGCCAACAGTGGGCATAAAACATGAAATCAGAATGGTTTGACATCGTCCCCAGAAGTAAGTTCTTTTTAAAACGTGATGAGTACACGTTGAGATAGCAAGACGGATTTAGGCCCTTTGAGATAGATGATTAATTAGATTTGTCCAAATCCTTCTGAGATTAAATTTCACTTAGGTGAAGAGCCCCTGTGCTTCCTGGATGAAGCATTGATTTCTTGGCCTGTCAGAACAGACGCTCGTTGTCTCAGAGTGTCCCTGGCCATCCTACCTAAATATGCCCCATCCCCCTGTGTTCTTTTGTACAGAACTTACCATCTTCCAACAACTTCTGTTTTCTTTGCTGCTCCATGTATATCTCCAGCACCGAGAAGAAGGCCAAGGTGCGCTCAGTTAATACAGGGGGGCCATAAAGTTTGTGTGTGATTTAAAATCGTGTGTGATTTAACATGGCCACTGTATATTTGGTGAATGAATGAATGAGTCATCTTTACCTTTAGCATTTTCCATCCTTCTCACATTTAGGTAATAACCGCGGATTACTAATATCCTTTGTGACATCTATATATAAACAAATGTCTCCCCTCCCCCCACCCCGGGAACACATATTTTGAACATTTTTATATCCATAAGAAAAAAAAATGAAGAAGCACGTCGCTGTGAATCGCATTCCCCTGCAGCTAGAAAGGTACATATGAAGTAAGAACAGACCTGTCTTCAACCAGGGATGAGAAATCTTCATTTGCAACACATAGTTTCAGGGGAGATGGGCAAGAACTTAAAGGGGTTGCTCGAGGCTCTCTCTGCAATGACAGATCTAGTCTCCTCTTTTCTTCTGATAGTGGATTGGATACAGAAGCAACCAGAAAGGCAATCTCTAAAAATTACTGTCTTTATTGGGTCCACCTCCACCCTGGGCAACTCTGCTCAGGAGACTGTGTTAAGAAAGTTGTCTGTTCTACAGCCTAACAACCGAAAAATCTCATAACCCAATTAACCCGTGGGCAAAGGACTGGAGTAGACAGATATTTCTCCAAAAAAGATAAAAAAGTGGCCAGTGAACGTGTGGAACCACCTATCACGAGGGAAATGCCAATGAGAAGCACGTGAGATGTCACCTTGCACCTGTTAGGATGACCGCGACCAAAAAACCAGAAAGGAGAAATTGGGACTCTGGTGCAATGTCCCCAGAGTATGAAATGGCGTGGCAACCTGGACTTCAGTACTGAAGTTCCTTTAAAAACTAAAAATAGAATTCCTAGTTACTTAAGAAATAAAAAATTGAATTATCGTATGATCCAACAATTCCATTTCTGGGTATCTGTCTACCAGAATTGAAAGCAGGGTCTCAAAAGGACATTTGTGCACTCTGTCTGTGTTCACACAGCATTGTTTAGAATAGCCAGAGGGTAGAAGCCAAAACAGTCCATCCTGGGGATGAGATGGTAAATACACGTGGTCTATACATACAGAGGAATAAATGGAAGGGAATTCCGACACACGCCACATGTGGGTGAGCCTTGGGGCCATTATGGTAAGTGAAATAAGCCAGTCACAAAAAGATAAATACTGTGTGATTCCAGCTCTCTTAGGACTAGAGAAGTCAAGTTCACAGAGACAGAAAGTACAAGGAGGGCAGGGGAGTGGGGAGTTACTGCTTAATACAGCGTTACATGTTTGTTAAGACCAAAGACTTCTGGAGCATGGTTGTGTAAACAGTGAAAATATACTTAACACTACTGTACCCTTGAAGATGGTTAAGGTGGTAAATTTTATGCTACATGTTTTACCATAATTTTTTTTTTTTTTGAGACAGAGTCTCACTATGTGGCCCTCGGTAGAGTACCGTGGTGTCACAGCTCACAGCAACCTCCAACTCTTGGGCTTTAGCGATTCTCTTGCCTCAGCCTGTCAAGTAGCTGGGACTACAGGTGTCCCCACAACGCCCGGCTATTTTTTGGTTGCAGTTGTCATTGTTGGTTAGCAGGCCTGGGCCAGGCTAGAACCTGCCACTTTCGGTGTATGTGGCCAGCGCCATACTCACTGAGCTACAGGCACCGAGGCATGTTTTACCATAATTAAAAACTAAGAAGAAAGTGATATGGGCGGTGCCTGTGGCTCAAAGGAGTAGGGCGCCAGCCCCATATGCCAGATGTGGCGGGTTCAAACCCAGCCCCGGCCAAAAACTGCAAAAAAAAGAAGAAAGTGAAATAACATTTAAAAAGAGGGTGGGGGTGACGCCTGTGGCTCAAAGGAGTAGGGCACCGGCCCCATATGCTGGAGGTGGTGGGTTCAAACCCAGCCCCGGCCAAAATCTGCCCAAAAAACCCCCCAAATAAAAAATACATGAATAGTCTAATTATACCTATTAAAGAACTTAAAAAAAAAATGAAAAATAAAAAGAGGGTAGTGTGTATCCTCCGTACCTGTCTCAGTGTTGATATAAGCCCAGGTATATATGGGCTTTTTGCCTCCTATTTGCTTTAAAAATTAAAAAAAAAAGAGGATTATATTACATACAATTGCTCAGCAACTTGCGTGCTTTTTGTTCTTTTTAATACCACGGGCATTTTTCCAAGTCAGTGAATATAGATCTGACTCACTTCCTTTAAAAGGCGACTAGTTGTCCTTGGGCTGTGTGCATCATGATTTATTTCATGTTTCCTTTTTCTGAGCTTTCAGGTTATTTCCAATTTTGTCGCCACTACAAACAGTGCTGCAGTAAACGGCCCTATTTATGTTACTTTTCATGTGGATGCTCTTGATTTCTGCTAGGTCAAGAGTAGAGTCAAATTCTTTCCCACAGAGTTGAGAGCAGCTCACATCCGCATCACACTTTATGGGAGGCCTGGTTGCCATATGGGTGGAAAACAACTTGCTTTGACTTTTCAAACTCGTGGTTGAGAAGTTGGGTAGGTTTTGCATATTTATTAGTTATTTGCATTTATTTTGTATTTGAGAAAAGGTAGGGACTCTAAATCGGTCTTTCAGGTGAATCGCCGGTTTTACCGTTGGGTTTATTAAATCCTTTTCCTCACTAAATTAAAATACCATAATCCTGTGTATCTGGATATTTGCCTTGGCGTTGATTCCATTGATTTATTTTTCTATCTCTGTGTCAGTGCTAAATTGTCTTGAGTGTACAGAACCTTTATAGAAAATTCTAAAGTCTAGAAAAGAAAGTTCCTTGCTATTTTTTCCTTTTCAAAATTTTGTCATTTCTTAGATATTTTTACTTTTTTTCTGAACTTTTAAACCATTTTGTTCAGTCATTTAAAAAAATTCAGGCTTGGCGTGGCGGCTCCCACCTGTAATCCCAGTACTCTGGGAGGCCGAGGTGAGTAGATCGCCCGAGCTCAGGAGTTCAACACCAGCCTGAGCAAGAGTGAGACCCTGTCTCTAAAAGTAGCTGAGTGTTGTGGTGGGTGCCTGTAGTTCCTAGCTACTTGAGAGACAAATTTCGAGTCCCCACCTTTTCTCAAATACAAAATAAATGCAAATAACTAATAAATATGTAAAATACTACTCAACTTGTCAACCACAAGTTTGAAGAGGCTGAGGCAAGAGAATCTCCTGATCCTGAGAGTTCGAGTTTGCTGTGAGCTCTGATGCCTCGGCACTCTAACCAGGGCAACAAAGTGAGACTCTGTCCCCGACCCCTGCAAAAAAAGAAATTGCATTGAGGTTCTGATTACCTTTAAATCTACTACATATAATCTTTTGTGTATATGTACTTATATACCTTTGTTTTTTATGATCAAAGAAATAGTATATGCTCATCACTGTCAACCAAACCAGAAAGTATTAGATAATGTTCTCTGCGGTACTAGAAGCACACATTAACAATTCCAGACAGACCGTTTTCTGTGCGTCTGAAAAACATTTACTTAATGAAAATGGAACATGAAATACTTAGGTATTGCAGTATACTTTTTTCCCACTGAGGAAAAATTATGGACATCTTACCAATAACTAATTCAATACCTGTACGTATACTTCATTTTTCATATAGGCAATATAGTATTTCATAGTAGGGATGTACTACAATTTATTTAAACAGTTTTTTTGGTAATACTTAAAGGGCATTTTAGCCCTTTTCCTTTTGTCTTGCCAGAGCTCCCATACGAAGTACCAAAGACTGGGTGGCTTAAGCAATAAAAATTTATTTTCTCATGGTTCTGGAGCTAGAAGTTCAAGATAAAGGTGTCAGCAGGGTTGCTTCCTTCTGACGGCTGTGAGAGGACCTGTTCCGGGCCTTTCTGTGTACCTGTTATCAGAAAAGCATACATTGTGCCTAATAGGTTTTTCATCCCTCCCACCCTCCCCCGTCCTTAATTTTCGAACCTCCACACTGTTTTCCATAAAGGTTGTAGCCATCTACATTCTCTTTTAACTGTACCTGCACCAACATCTGTTTTTTGACTTTTTTTGCGGGGGGGAGTCTCACTCTCTCCTTCTGGGTAGAGTGCAGGGGTGTCATCATAGCTCATAGCAACCTCAAACTCTTGGGCTCCAGCAGCTCTTCTGCATCAGCCTCCCAGAGTGCTAGGATTACAGGTGTGAGCCACTGCATCTGGCCTTTTTTTTGACTTTTTAATAATGGCCATCCTGACTGGGGTAAGGTGGTATCATATTGTGGTGTTAATTTACATTTCCCTAATGATTGATTTAAGCTTTCTTCATATTTGTTGGGCATTTGTCTATCTTCTTTTGAAAAAAAAAAAAATTCACTTTTTTGTCCACTTTTTGATGGGGCTGTTTGTTCTTTTCTTGCTAATTTGCTTGAGTTCTTTGCAGATTCTGAGGATTATCCCTTTGTTGAATGTACATTTGGTGAATATTTGCTCCCAATCTGTAGGTTTTGTTTACTTTGTTGATTTTTTCCAGTCTGTTTCCTAGATGATTGATGCGGAGGTGACTATCCACTTGCCACTTTTGATCCTGTCTATGAGACCAGTGTTGTGCACGCTGCTTCTAGTCTGCCATCTTGTCTATTTTAAATGTGGTTACAAAATAGCATGCAGTGACAATTTTTGAAAAATCAGGTATATCATATAAAATGATCAATTAGATATAATTTTACACAGTTAAACTGCCAGATTATTTGACCAAAGACTAACTAAGGAAATGGTTTGAGGGAGGGGTCTGGGAATGTAAAAGAATATTAATTTTTTTTCTCAGATGACTTGACCGATGTTTAAAGCTATTGATAATGGATCAGTATAAGTTCAAGAGTTTTTTTAAGTGACAAAGTAATCACAGAAGAATGAACTTTTTTTAAAAAAAAGAAGATACAGGCTGGCCATGTTGGCTCACACCTGTGCTTTTAGCCATGTAGGAAACTGAAATGGAAAGATCACCTGAGGTCAAGAGTTTGAGACCAGCTTTGACAATATAGTAAGACCCCATCACTATCAAAAATACAAAATTATTTTTATTTTTTTTTTTGTTTGGTTTTTTGAGACAGAGTTTCACTTAGTCACCCTCGGAATGAGTGCCATGGCATCATAGCTCACAGCAACCTCAAACCCCTGGGTTTGAGTGATCCTTTTGCCTTAGCCTCCCAGGTAGCTCTACAGGCACCTGCCACAATGCCCAGCTAGTTTTTCAATTTTTAGTAAAGATGGGGTCTTGCTTTGCTCAGGCTGGTCCCGAACTCCTGAGCTCAGGTGATTCACCCACGTCAGCCTCCCAGAATGCAAGGATTACAGGCGTGAGCCACCGCACGTGGCCTCAAAAATAAAAAAATTGGTTGGGCGTGGTGGTGCGCACCTGTCATTCCAGCTACTTGGGAGGCTAAGGCAGGAGGATGGTTTGCACCTGGGAGTTGGAGATTACAGTGAGCTATCATCAGGCTACTGCACTCCAGCCTGGGCAATAGAGCGAGAAACTGCCTCTAAATAAATAAATAATAGCCGGTCATTATGGCAGATGCCTGTGGTCCCAGCTGCTCAGGAGGCTGAGGCAAGAGAATCACGTAAGCCCAAGAGCTGGAGGTTGCTGTGAGCTGTGACGCCACGGCACTCTACTGAGGGTGACAAAGTAAGACTCTGTCTCTAAAAAAATAAATATAAATAAATAAATAAAATTAAGATATATTTTACATACTGTAAAACTCAAACCTTTTTTTTAGTGCCTAGTCCTGCGAATTTTTACAAAGAGAGTCATGTTACTCTCACCCTAATCAGAATTCCATCCCCAAAGTCTTCCCTTGCCACTTTGTAGTGTAATCTGTCTCCTCCCCTGAGTTTTGCCTTTTCTAGAAGGTTGTATGAATGGAGCCGCACAGTATGCTTGTATCCCTTTGATTCTGGCTTCCTTCACTTCGTCCAGTTCAATGGCGGCTCATTCGTGTCGCACGTAACCGTAGCTGTCCTTTTTAGTCCTGAGTAGAATTCCAGTGTAGGGATGTACCACAGCTTGTTTATTCATTCTCTCGTGGAAGGACGTTTGGGTGGTTTCCAACTTTGGTCGAGTACAAATAAAGCCTCTCTGTACAGAGAATGACCTTATTAAATTACCAGAAGGGGGGGAAATAAAGGAAAACAGAATCCACAGAGCAAGAGATGAAATTAACAACAACAAAAAGGGCCAAAACAGAAGAGAAACAAGAACGAAAGCCCAGAACATGGAAAGCATGAAACGAGATGCAAAAATGAGATTCAAAGATTTGTAACAGTGACAGTATTGTTAAATGGCAGAGGATTGAGAAGGGGGGAAAATGGTTTTAAGATTAGGCAACTATTTTACCCTTCCCGCAATTCCTTCCAAGGGCCAGATAACTATCAGGATGTAGAAAATCAGGAATCAGCCCTGTTTGTCAGGGAGCTATGCCGCGTCCCCATCTGGGCACATTCTCTGATCAGCGGGTACTGTCTGAAATACTCTGATAAAGGTGAAAAGTCTTAGGAGTCAGGTGAACAGAGACTAACCTACGTATAAAGGTCTTCTTTTGTGACTGTTGAGCAAGGCCTCTTCAGGAGATTCGGTGTCAGGGAGACCACGGCTCCTAGGACCTTGCCGCAACATGTTGGAGGGGGGGTGCCTCTTTGCATGGAGCTCCAGGAAGGGGCCCGAGCCGGTCACATCACACAGCGAGTTGTACTGATGAAGCTCTAAATGAGTTGGACGAGGCTGAGCGCTGTGACCCATCAAAGGCTGGGCTCATCAGAGCAGGCTTGCGGTTGAGTTAGCCTTTTGTAAATTGAATTTATGGAGATAGGATTTGGTGCAATGGAGGAAAGTATGGACGGTCACTTGAGCAAGGGGATTGCAAAAAAAGACTCAGGCATGAGCTTTGGAAGTTCTTCAGTCAGAACATCAGCACCAAATAGGGGGACTGTTGGAAGATTTTTTAGTTGGGGCATAAGACTTTATATGTAGTTTTCAAAGAGTGGTCGAATGGCAGGAGAATGCAGAATGCTGTTAGAACACCAGTGATAGTTCTTCCCATGGTCAGTGCAACAGCAGTGCTGTTTAATCTCAACAAGCCTGTGATGTGTTTGTTATTGTTTGTCTCATTTGTTACATGAAGAGAGAGCAGAGGCGAGGGGATCAGTCAGTACCCAAGTGTGGCAATTTTGGTTTTTGATGAAGAAGGAAAAATAAAGGTGGTGGCAGCAGAGATGGAGAGCAGCGAGTCTGAGGTGACTTTGTAGTCATCTAGCTAAAACAGACCCATCCTGAGTTGGGTGTTTTTTGTTCTTTTCCTCTACTGTTCCCTGATAATTGTGAGCAAATTTTACGTGGGACAGGAAAGGGGGCTAGAGATGTGATATGTGTGATACTTGAGACTCATAAAATGTGTGTTCTTTTGTGATACAAAATCTTATCCTCCACTGTGTTCCTACAGAAGCAGCAGAAGTGGGAACTGCCACACTTTTCTATTTGGAGCCGATACAGTTACTGTAGGCCAGAGTTTACCCACAAATTCATTATGTTGAAGTAACATACAATGTGATAATGTGGAACTTAAGGAAACATATTTTTTACTACTTTTTAGAGTGGTTTTTATTTTTAAACTCTAGAAAACAAGCAAGCCTAGATTTCTGGGTTGGAAATTCCCCCCTCCTCCCCACCCACAAACATTTAGATTGTGTTGTAAGTTGGGTTGTTCTGTTTTGTGAACTGTGTTTCCTTTTTATGAACACGTATATGCCCCAAACTTCTTAGGGCTTTGGGGATAGCTCAAGAGGCAAGTTGAAATTGTAAAACTTTCCCACTCTACTTTTGCTATGTTCAAGTGTACTTGAAAAGAACGTGGAGTTCAGGTGAATGTTTTAAACTAGTGTAACATGATTATCATGAAATTCAATCTGTGAAATTTAGATTTTTCATTTCCTCCAAAATTAAATCATTGAAATACTGTTATTTACCTTTTTTCCGACTAGAGAAAGAAATGAAATTGAGAAGAATTTTCCATATCTTTGCATTAAATTGATTGCAACTAATTGTAGTTTTGAGAAGCAGCAACCATCAGGTACAGATAAGGAGCGAACCCTCTGCTATATGTACCTGCTATTTGTCTGCTAATTTGATTCATTCGTTCATTCATGGCACAAATGATAATTGGTCATTTTTTTTTATTCCTCCACTGATTTCATTGTTAACGTTAGAAGTATGATTTAATACAAAGAGAAATTTATTGTACAGGTCACTTATGTGGCTCTTTGAAAATTTGAAATTTATTATATAGGTCACTTATGTGGCTCTTCGAAAAAACTGTTCCAGTTTATTCTGCCCAGACCACCTCTAATTGACTGTATGATCTTAAGCAAACTATTTCATTTGGGTTGTAGTTTCTTTATATGTAAAAAGAGCAATTGGATGTCTTCCAATTCTAAAGGTTAATAAAATTAAAAAATAATAATGTTTTGTGGCACTCACCAATTTTTTTTTTTTTTTTTGAGACAGAGCCTCAAGCTATCAGAGTGCCATGGCATCACAGCTCACAGCAACCTCCAATTCCTGGGCTCAAGCGAGTCTCTTGCCTCCGCCTCCAAGTAGCTGGGACTACAGGCGCTTGCCACAACGCCTGACCATTTTTTTTTTTGGTTGCAGCCATGATTGTTTGGCCGGCCCGGGCTGGATTCGAACCCGCCAGCTCAGGTGTACGTGGCTGGCGCTTTAGCCGCTTGAGCCACAGGCGCCGAGCCAATTTTTTTTTTTTTTTTTTGTGGTACCAAAAGGCATTTGTGTTGTCAACAGTGATTAAAAATGAATCTGAAGCTGGACATGGGTGCAATCCTACCAGCTACTTGGGAGGCTGAGGAGGAAGGATTGCTTGAACCTGGGAATTCGAGGCCAGCCTGGGCAGCATAGCAAGACCCCATCTCTTTAAAAGAGAAAAGAATCTGAAGATCTAGTAGCTTTGAGTTCCAGCTCTATTGCTTACTGATTTAGTAGCTATAACAGATACCCAGGCCCATGGATATAAGCGTTTACGTTTATTATCCCTTACTTCTCACAAGAACCCTATGTGAGGTATATAATTATACCTACTTTACAGGTGGGAGAATTGAGGCACCAAAAATAAAATTACCTTTAATGAGAATCAGTAATTATACAGCCAAGATTTGGACACAGATAGTCTGAGTCCAAAGCTGGTGTGAGGAACAGTTATGTTTGATACTGCAGACCTCTTAACCTTGCAGAGATTATGTTTCTTTGTAAAATGAGGACTGTGCTAGCTTTTTCTTCTCTGCTGGTTTGTATGACATTTTAAAGTATCATCCCTGACCCAGGCGCAACTGTAGTTTCTGGGAATGTGCTACAAGTTTTGGGCCCTATTCCAATCTAACCTGCTCTGGGGTTGGGGACCAGCAGTCTGTGTTTGCTGAACCCCTGGAATAATGTATATGAAGGTGGGTTTTAACCTAACGTTAATGTAAAACAGGTTTTTTTGTCATTATAATCCCCCCCAGGCTTGGCGCCCGTGGCTCAACGGGCTAAGGTGCCAGCCACGTACACCTGAGCTGGCGGGTTCAAATCCAGCCTAGGCCCGCCAAACAACAATGATGGCTGCAACCAAAAAAAAAAAAAAAATCCCCCCCATACATGTGCCTACCTATCTGTCTGATTGGTTTTTTGTTGTTTTAATTAAATATATTGAATAATAAAGAATAATTATCAAATTTGTGAAGTCTAAAGAAAAATGATTTAAAAAATCAACATATCCACATCAAAGGAGCTACAGAAAAAAAGATTGTTAGTATCTTAGTCCCACACTCACATTTTTGTCTAATCGTCTTGTACCCCAGCCTAGATGTAGAATATCTTCAAATTGGTGTATTTCATTTCCTTGATTTTTTTCTGTAGTTTTTTTTTTCTCTCACTCATATACTCAAAGAAATTTTCATTTAGCTTAGTTTTACCAGGTCTTGAATTTTATTTAAAGGTATCAACATATATATATATTTGTGATTTTTAAATTTACTCAGAACTTTTGCTAAAGTTATACATTCATTTTCCCTGCCATGTACTAGTCTATTTTTGACTATATTAAAGTTTATTTCCACCTGTAGTCCCAGCTACTCGGAGGCTGAGGCAAGAGAACCTCCTAAGCCCAGGAGTTGGAGGTTGCTGTGAGCTGTGATGTTACAGCACTCTACCGAGGGCGATAAAATGAAACTCTGCCTCAAAAAAAAAAAGTTTATTTCTCCATGTTTTTATTCAATGGATATCGGATTGAGTCCAGTTTTTGCTACTATAAACATTTTTGCATATATTTCCTGGTACATTTGTTCAGGTGCTTCTCTAGGGTCCTCACTTTCAGACTATTTCACCTGCAATTCATAGTAAAAAATGTGCTTTTCATGATAACCAAACAATTTCATATCACTTTTTCTCTATAGAGAGATACAATGGAGTTTTATATATTGATAACAATAGGTCCTTAAACTGCCCTTAAAAGAATCACCTAGTAGTTGTAATAAAATTGTCTATAAATGCCTTAAGATTTTTCTATATAGATTGTATTATTTCTCATAAACACAGTTTTATGTTACCCTTTCCAATTAGTAAGGCTTTTGTTTGTTTTTCTTGATTTATTGTACTTGCTAGAACTACCATTAAAATATGGAATACATGTGACTTAAGCCAACATCCTTGCCTGTTCCTGGTATCAAGGGAGCACATTTAGTATTTAACAGTTCAGTATGGGGTAACTGTAGGTGTATCCTGGATGCTGTTTATCAAGTTGAAGTTATTCCTAGTTTTCTGATAGGTTCTTATTATGAATGGAAGTCGGATTTTACCAAATGCCTTTTCTGCATCTATTGAGATGGTCATATTTTTTCATCATCATGTTAGCGTATGTTGATTTTTGAATGTTCCTTGGGTTATTTAGAGGCATAGTGTTTACTTTTCAAATATTCTGACATCTTTTTGTTACTGATTTTTGTTGCAGTTTGGCCCGGGGCCAGGTTTGAACCCGCCACCCTCAGTATATGGGACTGGCGCCTTACCCACTGAGCCACAGGAGCCGCCCACGTTACTGATTTTTAATTTAATTCCACTGTAGTTGTAGAACCTGCTTTGTATGATTGGAATCCTTTAAAATTCATTGGATTAGGGTGGTGCCTATTGCTCAGTGGGTAGGGTGCTGGCCCCATATAACCCGGGGAGGGTTTGAACCCATCCCGGCCAAACTACAACCAAAAAATAGCTGGGCATTGTGATGAGCACCTGTAGTCCCAGCTACTCGGGAGGCTGAGGCAAGAGAATCACTTAAGCCCAAGAGTGAGAGGTTGCTGTGAGCTGTGACGCCACGGCACCCTACCAAGGGCAACAAAGTGAGACTCTGTCTCTAAAAAAAAAAAAAAAAAAGAAAAGAAAAAAAATTAATGGGATTAAATTAATTGTTCTGTTTCCTGATCTATATTATTTCTGGGTCTTTCCCCAAAATTCTTTCTAAAATTCTGTTAACGTGCTCATGATACTTCCCTTCCTCTTTGTGTGCTTGGTGATCTTGAACCAGATGTCAGACATTGTGAGTTTTATCCTATTGGGAGTTTCAGCCCTGTTCTGGGATGCAGTTAAGTTTTTTGGGAAACTTTTATTCTTTCCAGATTTGGCATTTAAGCTGTACTATATAGGATCAACACAGCTTTCAGTCAAGGGCCAGTTTGACTGATGTCCATTGGGGCTACTAGGAGAGAGGACTGTAGAACAGGTGGCTTGTAAATAACAGAATTTTATTTGTCACAGTCACGGTCCTGGTAGCTGGAAATCTAGAATCAGGTGCCAGCAAGCTCAGGTTCGGTGAGAGCCCTCTCTCTCTCTTCTCTTTTATTTATTTATTTATTTATTTATTTTTATTATTATTTTTTATTAAATCATAGCTGTGTACATTAGTGCAATCATGGGGTACAATGTGCTGATTTCATATACAATCTGAAATATTTTCATCAAACTGTTTAACATAGCCTTCATGGCATTTTCTTAGTTATTGTATGAAGACATTTGTATTCTGCATTTAGTAAGTTTCACCAGTACCCTTCTAAGATGCACCGTAGGTGTGGCCCCACCAGTTACCCTCCCTCTACCCCAACCTGCCCCCTCTCCTCTCTCTCTTCTCTTCAGGTTCATCCTGATATTTCCGATTCAAATCGATTATTCCAGAGTTCGTGAAGATTTTTTTATTTCTTGCTTGTTTTTTATACTGAAAAATCTTGGTTCCAACGTCATTACCATTTATCGCTCATTTTTATGTTTCTTCTCATTTCTTCTTTTAACAATTATAAGAGGTAGGTAAAAATACCAATTCACTTTATTAATGAGGAATCTCATTAATAAAAAGATTAAGAAAAGATTAAGTCACTTGCATGGAAGTCCAGGAAGATGGTTTTTTTGGCCAAGCCTTTGAAAGTATCATCCATTGACATGACTATAATTTTGTTTCACCCTGGTCTGTCACTTTTTTCCTTCTCCGTCTCTCATTCATGAGCACACACACACTTTCATGTTCTTATTTATTTATTTGCTACCCACACTCTTGTTGGCCTTGTGCAGAACCATTTAAAAATTATCTGTTCTGTAATGATTTCCACATTTATCTAAATATTCAAAACCTTCACATGTAGTGAACACAACACACACAGACACACACACAGGGCTGTCTTGATAGCTCCTTGTTGATTTCTTCTCTTTTTTCTTTTTTTTATTAAATCATAGCTGCGTACATTAGTGCAATCATGGGGTACAATGTGCTGGTTTCATATACAATCTGAAATATTTTCATCAAACTGGTTAACATAGCCTTCATGGCATTTTCTTAGTTATTGTATGAAGACATTTGTATTCTGCATTTAGTAAGTTTCACCTGCACCCTTCTATTTTTTTTTTTTTTTTTTTGTAGAGACAGAGTCTCACTTTATCACCCTCGGTGGAGTGCCGTGGCCTCACACAGCTCACAGCAACCTCCAACTCCTGGGCTTAGCCGATTGTCTTGCCTCAGCCTCCCGAGTAGCTGGGACTACAGGCGCCCGCCACAACGCCCAGCTATCCTTGTTGATTTCTATAACAAGCTGTAGCCAAGCTCTTCGCTTCTTTCCTAAACCAGCTCTGCCTCATCTTCCTCCCTCTTCCATGACTCAACTTTCCTTGTTGAGGACTGGGGCAGCCTGCAAATACCTCCTGACCCTCTGTCATCACTCACAGTCAGGTCACCCTCAGCTTTCTAGAATCTCCGATGACACAGGCAGGTAGGATGAACAGCCCTGCAATCTCAAGGGTCCACATATCAAGCTCCGCTGGGGGTTAGCAGGGGCCCCACCTCTGACCCACAGACAGAAGCTTCCTACTTCCTTGGCTCCTACAAGCAGCTGGAGTCCCTGGAAATTCCCAGACACATCCCAGTGTTTGAAACCACACCCCAACCCATGGCAGAGGAGACCTCCTGTAGGAGACCTGGCCTGTTATCCAGTTGAATTAAATGTTCCTTTCACAACAGAGATGGGCCTGTCCTCATTTATGAAACAGGAGATTTGACCAAACGATTTCCTGGATCCCTGGACTTCTGGCTTCCCTGGGGCTGTCTGGCTCTTTTCAGTTCCCTTCTCCACTGGCCCCACGTGTGTACATTCTGTTTCTCACTGGGGTTTCAGTGGGACGAGATGCTGGTACGTATAATACCATATCTCAGGTTGAGATGCATTCTAAGACCCTGCTGAGTGAGATCAAAGGGTTAAGGGAATCTGGGCGGAGCTCGTCCTTGGACCTGGCACCGAAAGCTCTGCTGACAGATACACTCAGGTACACTCAGGTAAAAAGTAGCTGCTGTTGTTGGCCTCATTTTCAGGTTGAGGTTTTCAAATTAGTGGGTTTTGCAGGCTGGTGGGGGATCATTCCTTATCTCGGTGAAATGTGTTATGTCTCAGCTTCATGTATGCATGGAGAAAATAGTCATGGACATTTTTGATTATTATATAAAAATGCCTTTTTCTTGTCCAGGTGTTGTAGCTCACTCCTATATATAATCCCAGGGCTCTGGGAGGCTGAGGCAGGTGGATTGCCCAAGCGTACAAGTTCAAGACCAGCCTGAGGAAGAGCGAGACCCCGTCTCTAAAACTAGCCGGGCATTGTGGCGGGCACCTGTAATCCCAGCTACTTGGGAGGCTGAGGCAAGAGAATCGCTTAAGCCCAAGAGTTTGAGGTTGCTGTGAGCTGTGACACCACGGTACTTGACCCAGGGTGACAGAATGAGATTGTCCTGGGGAAAAAAATGGTTTTTCTAGTTTCCACAGAAACCTCTAGCATTTATCTTAGATTCTGTTTGATTTTTATTTATTAAAAGCATCTACCAAGAAGAACCTGATAAGGACATCTAGTTTGCTTGGGGGAAGGTGTTCTGAGCTGGCTAGTTAATTTTCTCCTTCATCATTCAAGCCCTGCCGTAGTTGCCCTCAAATTTCTTTCTCTTTTACTTTCCCTATTCTACTTCATAAGAAAGAGATCCTTTGAAAAGAATAGATACTAATAATGAGAACTACAGGCATGAGTAACCTTAGAATGTGTATCTTTAATGTCACATACAAATCGAGGGTGATCAAGGGCATCTTTGGTCTTCAACATCTGCCGTCCACAAGCACTGGGCTGTGGTCTGTGCCCTGTTTGGAACGGGGCTGCACAGCAGGTGGTGAGTGGTGGGCAAGCCAGCGAAGCTTCCTCTGTGTTTACAGCCATTCCCCATCACTTGCATCACTGCTTAAGCTCTACATCCTGTCCGATCAATGGCAGCGTTTGATTCTCATAGGAGCGCAAACCCTGGGTCACTCTGGGTCAAGTACTGTGGTGTCACAGCTACTGTAAATCACACATGCCAGGGATCTGGGATGCACTTTCTTTATGAGAATCTAATGCTTGATGATCTGAGCTGGACCTGAGGCTGTGATGCCAGTGGTGAGGGGCTACAACAAATGTAGAATGGGATGTCTAGTTGCAGGGAAACAAACTCAGGGCTCCCACTGATTCAGCAAGTTGTGTAATGATTTCATTATATATTACAATGTAGTTAATAATAAAAGAAATAAAGTGTGCAATAAATGCAGTGAACTTGAATCA
This sequence comes from Perodicticus potto, assembly GCA_963574655.1. Lineage (NCBI taxonomy): Eukaryota > Metazoa > Chordata > Mammalia > Primates > Lorisidae > Perodicticus > Perodicticus potto. Next base: position 54,717 of record CAUYRH010097406.1, read on the forward strand.
TACCCGCCACCACCCCCGTGGTCTGTGGAAAAATCGTCTTCCGTAAAACCAGTCCCTGGTGGCAAAAAGTTTGGGGTCTGCTGTTCTAAAGAAATACGCTGGTTCCTCAGTTGAGCTAACCGTAGAAGTTCTTGAAAGAGGCAGTAAGGAAATGGTTAATGTATTAGACTATTCTGACTCTGGTGCTGCTGCTTCTCAGAGGAGCTATGTACTTAGCTCCGGTAAAATTGCTTTGCTGTCTTCAAGGGCACTTGCATTTCATTGTCCAGCCAACCGTGACCTTGGAAGGACTGTAAGGCTAACTTGTTCTGTGACCTCTGCAGTTCTTCCCCATTTAGCTTCCATTGGTTGACTTCCACTAGCTCATGGATGGGTGGAGGGGGCATATCCGTCTTTGAGGATATTAGGTGCCACCATACCCAAAGGTGGGGGCTGAACAGGGCATGTGGGGAGGAGTGCCCTTTATACACTATTTACCAGGTGTTAGTCACAGGCCAAATTATCCTTTGTGGGCTTCTCTTTTACTTTTCCTATTCCTTTCTCTTTTACTTTTGAAGTACAAAAGTGTATTCAACATATGAAGAATATACTGTTGCCTCCATTTTTTTAGATGGGGAAGCTGTGGGAGGGGGGAAACTTCCTGTATTTGTAGAGCATAGACTTTATGTTCTGTAAGTTTTCGAATTGCCTTATTTCCGCTTTCTTCCTTTAAACATTTCATGTAAATTTAATTTCACATTCATGTTAATAAGGCAGCTTATAAGTCATCACTTGTTACCAGTGAGTCAATCAATAAACTATAATTGAATTTACATCTGAGAAAGATTTCTCTAGTTCAAGATATTTACTTCTTTCATCTCCAAATATGTATAATCCTTAAGATAAAAAATTCTGAATAATAACCAATAAAGTGGTCATGATATCTTCTGTCTCCTGAATGGTCTAGAAAGCCAGGAGTCTTGCAAGAGCATGTTCCCGTTCTTCTCACTGTTGATGACAAGGCCCCACCTGATAGCCCCAGGGCCTGGAGAGGTCTGAGCATAAAAGCCACAGAACAGTCATCTCATTGCAGAAAAACTGGTTTGGAATCTACTTACAATCATCAGCCTAGGGCCACAGATTTTTACTCCTTGGTTTCATACTTACTGTTGAATGTGATCGTCTAATCCTTGTCGTATAATGTAATTAATGAGGGAAAGAAAATGGAAATCGTCTTGGCCTTCTGGCATATCACTGTATTAAGGCTAAGATGTGCATCAAAGATGAGTTACGCCTCTTTAGCTTTTGTAGACGTAATGGCCAGTCAAGATAATAATGGAAAAGAATCCATTTACTCAGCTCTAAATAGTATACCCCTTAGGACCTCGCTCTACGCTTTGCTAGATCCCTCTTTTGTAGATTCTATCAGATGACTCATAAAAAATGTTGTGTTTTCATTACTCTTCAGAGGATTATAATTCGCGGATTCGTGAAAGAATCTCATTCATTAGAAATATTCATTACCAGTGGCCCGCAGACTTTTCATCGTCAAAACCGACGCTTAGTTTGCAGCCGATAAGTCTGTTCTGTTTTTTTCTTACGGCATAATCCCAGGTCTTCAATTTTCTTCTCTCCATATAAGCCTGGTTGAAAACCAAGAACCATATCAAGGCTTCGGTGAAATGCAAACTATTTTGTCTTGTCTACTTGGCTCTGCAAAATTATACTTTCCTGTTATAAACAGTAAGCTGCTTAGGGAAGAATTCCAGCAATTTGTCTTTCCCAGCGCTGCACGCAGTGGTCAACGAAAGCTGTGTACACACAGTAATTCTTTGTACTTGTTTAACTTTTTCAGTCAAAGCAAGAGATTGTGGTGGTTCCTGTTTGTTCGAAAATGGCACAACGAGTTTCTTTTGCCTCTTATCATTATCCCAATGCTTCGGAAGACATTAGGTCCAGAGGGGCCTTTAGAGCCAGCCCTGTTCTACAGATGAGAAATAGGAGCCCATACTCCGTAACTGAGTGAGGTCAAACATCGTGTTAAGTGGTGAGGTGGTGTCTTGAGGTTCCTTTTGCTTAACTCCAAGATTTTCCTTAATTTTCCTGCTTTCTCTATAACAGTTATTCACATTTCAGTTATTCTCTATAACAGTTATTCACATTTCAGGGAGAAAATATGGCCCACTAAGTGCATTAGTTGTATTCCATTCTAAAAATGGCACTATGTATCAGGCAAGGTGATCACCAGTCACTGATTTTATGATAAAGCTTGTTTTTGCAAGTAGAAGTCTCATTTAATGAGAGAAATTGAGGCTCTTGGTTTCTGGGGCATTCCAGGGCATGCCATCACTGTTAGGGGCCAGCCTGGTCAAATGCGGTGAACGGACCAGCTTTGGTAAAAGCTTTGCTGTTTGCAAGCCGAGTTTAACCCAGCTGAATCTCAGCTTCCTCATTAAATAACATGGCACCTGGCATCCACGTCGGACAGTTACTAAGAAACATTGTCCATAAAGTGAAATGATAAAATAAAATGGAAATACAAGTGTAGTAAGTGCAAATGGCCGCAGTGAAGATTTGGAAAGGACGGATGATGGCTGCAAGTGATTGGAAATCTTGTTTGCCCGTGAAACAGATTGTGCAAACCTCTGATCAGGGACTGTTCACTCTGGTGAAAGGCGCGACTGAAGGGATGTGCTTCCGACCTGAACCTCTTGGAAAGCTGAAATTGGAAAAGCAGATTCTGTCTTGTGAGAAACAGAAAGGCTACAGAATCCATGTTAGCGCCCCTTTCTTGAGTGGTGGGAGACCGCAGCCACCTCTTCACAAGAAAGCAGAAGTGGGCTTGAGTTTGGGGAAGCAGGGGGGAATAACTGAACTTTTTGGTATATTATAATATAAAAATATCATTTTTATAGATAATCTACGTGTAGTTTTTGGTATATAATATAAAAATACTGTTTTTTTAAAAGTCTTTTTTTTTTTTTTTTTTGAGACAGAGTTTTGCCGTGTCACCCTCAGTAGAGTGCTGTGGCATCACAGCTCACAGCAACAACTCTTGGACTTTAGTGAGTCTCTTAATTCATCATTCCAAGTAGTTGGGACTACAGGCACCTGCCACAACACCCAGCTATTTTTTTTTTTTTTTTCTGTAGTTGTCATTGTTGTTTATCAGGCCTGGGCTCAGTTGGAACCTGCCAACATGGTGTATGTGGCCGGCGCCCTAGTCACTGAGCTATAGGCGCAGAGCCCAAAAGTCTTTTTGTAATGTCATTATTGTCCCTCCCTTGGGTCTGTGAGTGTGCCTTGTAATGAGAGTGACACCAAAGTAGTGTGCAATCAGGTCCTTGTTTATGGGAGTTTTCCTTCTAATTGTTGGAGGACAGTTACACAAGAGTATCTGTGATTAAAAACCCAAACTGCTCTAAAAAGAAAAATTACTGTGGGATTTCAGACGAGAAAAATCTATGCAGGTGGTGGGCAGTCCTTTGTTGATTTTAATCGTGGAATGTTACAAAAACAAAAACAGGCTGCTGTTGCAGGCGGGGATAAACCCTGGGTTGAAGGTGGGATTTAAGGGAGGATATACCAGTTGTGACTGGAGAAGAGGCTGGAATGTGGCAGATGGTGGAGACAAGGATGGATAATTAAGGCTGGGGCAACTTTTTGAGCCTTTTGAGTCAGACTTAGGGATCTTGATTTGAAGGAGACACACCAGTCTCTGGTACATGTGCACGTGTATTGCATGTGTGTGTGAGCATGTGTGCATACCTGCGTGCACGTCTGTCTGTGTATATGCCTGCGCGCACGTCTGTCCGTCCATGTATATGCCTGTGTGCACGTCCGTCTGTGTATATGCCTGTGTGCACGTTCGTCTGTGTATATGCCTGCGCGCACGTCTGTCTGTGTATATGCCTGTGTGCACGTCTGTCTGTGTATATACCTGAGTGCACGTCCGTCTGTGTATATGCCTGCGTGCACGTCTGTCTGTGTATATGCCTGAACACACGTCTGTCCGTCCGTCTGTGTATATGCCTGCGTGCATGTCTATTCGCTCGTGTATATGCCTGTGTGCCCGTCTGTCCGATCGTGTATATGCCTGCGTGCACGTCTGTCCGTCCGTGTATATGCCTGTGTGCGCATCTGTCCGTCCGTGTATATGCCTGCGTGCCCGTCTGTCTGTCCGTGTATATGCCTGCGCGCCCGTCTGTCCGTCTGTGTATATGTCTGCATGCACGTCTGTCCGTGTATATGCCTGCGTGCACGTCTGTCCGTCTGTGTGCGTGTGTCTGAGCACTTGTGCATGTATGTGCATGTGTGTTTCTTTCCATAAGTCCTTGGTCAGTGTTTCTGCGTAGAGATACCAATGCAAGGTGCCGCCTTTGAGAGCATTTGCTTACTTTCCAGATGACTAAGAAGCAGGAAGAGATGAAGCTTGGTCATCACAAGCACTTTGTGACACAGTGACCTCATCTTCCTGTTTCCATCCGAGAGGGGGGCCAGTGGAAGGAACCATTTCAGCAGAAAGCCATGAATGGGAGACTAGAAAGTGTTAAGGACGTGAAGTTTACATTTTCTGCAGAAAACCAGGCATACTTTTAGCAAGCAAAATGTTGGCGTAAACCAGCAGTTGGATGAAGGAGCTGAACTTGAGTGGAATAGCAGCTGTGGCCCACTGACCCAGGAGCAGGACTAGGCCTCAGGAGCTAACTCCTCCTTCTGAGTCTTGTATAGTTTCTCCTAGGCTGCTTCACCAGCGAGTCCTTTTTTGGAACTGATATTGAGACCAACTCAAAGGCAAAATAAGTTCTGACATTATTTGTCCTGGCTTTTGCGCCAGCGTTATAGAACAACGCTGTTCGGATGACTTCCTTCATAAAGGAGCTGACGCTTGCAAAGAGATGGCAGGACGTGTTCTCTTTCCCATTTGCAAATCAGTTGTGACGCAGGCGACACCACAGCTGTGGAACACACTCAGGAAAGAGCACAGGGCACCTGCCTCTGGCGATGACAACAACGGTTTTCTTCTTTGAGTAGGATTTTGTTTCTGTGATTGTGGGATCTACAGAGGGATGGAGTGGCCATCCTCACGTGCTCATCAGACCCACAGAGATGGGGAGCATCAACATAAATGGCTAGAGCTGAACCTCTAAACTGGTTCTTCTTCCCCAGAAGGATGCAAATCACTCATCAGTAAAGGCAAGAAATAAACCTACTGGTTCGGTGCCTGTAGCTCAAGCGGCTAGGGTGCTGGCCGCATATACCAGAGTTGGTGGGTTTGAATCCAGCCCAGGCCTGCCAGACAGCAATGACAACTACGGCCAAAAAATGGCCGGGCGTTGTGGCGGGCACCTGTAGTCTCAGCTGCTTGGGAGGCTGTGGGGAGAGACTTGCTTGAGCCCAGGAGTTGGAGGTTGCTGTGAGCTGTGATGCCATGACACTCTACCCAGGGTGACAGCTTGAGGCTGTTTCCAAAAAAAAAACAAAGAAGAAAGAAATCCACTTTGTAAAAAAGCCCTCAAACTCCTGCTTCCTTGAAGCGCTCACACCTTTTAAGCGTGTAATTCCGTGATTTTTGGTATATTTCCACAGCTGTGTCAGTATCATCACAGTCTGGTTTTGCGTCGATTCCATCTTCCCAAAAAGCTCTCTGGTTCGTGTCCTCTGTCAACATTCCCACCTGCATCCCCTGGCAACCTGTACAATCTGCTGTGATGTCCCTCGTAGATTTGCCTATTCCGGACATTTCAAATACGTGAAATCATAAAATACGTGGTCTCTTGCACCTGGCTTCTTTCATTTCGCGTGATAGTTTCCGAGGATCTTCCGCATGGCGGCACGTGCCTGTATTCCGTTCCTTTTTATTGCCGAGTCCTATTCCGTCGCACGGGTAATACTGTCTTTTGTATGTCCTCAGTAGATGCATTCTTTCCATTTTCTGGCTATTGTGAATACTACCACCGCGATGCTTTACTGCGGCAGCTGGATCAAAACCCCGCAAACTTGACGGCTTCAAACAAGAATTTATTCTCTCACAGTTCTGGAGACCAGAATTCAGGAATCAAGGTGTGGACAGGCTTGTCGCCCTCTCGAGACTCCTGGGGAGATTCCATTCCTTGCTTTTTTTTTTTCTTTTTGAGACAGAGTCTTACTATGACTTGAGGGCACCTCATTCCAATGTCTCTCTCCTTTTTCACGTCGTCATTTTCTCTCCTATGTATCACTCAAAATCTGTCTCTCTCTCTCCTAAGGATATATGTGATTACACCATTTAAGTTCCTCTGATAATTCAGGAGAGACTGCTTCTCTCAAGGTCCTTCATTCATCAACTCTTTGCCATGTAAGCTAAGAATGTACAAGTTATAGGATTTGATGTGGACATCTTTTGGTGAGACATTTTTCAGCTGTGAACAGCACATAAACTTTCTGTGTAGCCATATATATGATTTCATTTCTCTTAGTAGATACCTAGGAATGGAATTGCTGGGTTGTATGGTAAATTGGTGTTTAACTTTTTGAGAAATTGCCAAACAATTTTCAGAAGGGGCTATATCATTTTATATCTCCCCTCCCCCCAGCAATGTCTGAGGGTTCTAGTTTCTCCATATTCTTGCCAATCATCTGCTGCCCTCCTTCTGTTACCGTAGCTATTCTAGTGGGTATGAAGTGGTACCTCATTGTGGCTTTAATTTGCATCTCCCCATGACTAACAGGGCTGAACGTCTTACCGTGTGCTAATTTGCCATTCGTATATAATTCTTCGTAAAATACGTGTTCAAAGCTCTTGACCATCTTATAATTGGGTTGTCTTCCTCTTCTTGAGTTATGAGCTAGTTTCCTGGTTTCTACACCCTGGCCCAGCCATTGCCAGTGTTGAGGTAGCTGGCGTCCCTGTGGTTGGGAGGTGTGAAGGCTGCCTGGTTCCTTAGAAGCCACAGGCTGGGGCCATCCCTGCACTGTCTGTCCCTGTGGGCAGGGGGGATAAATGGGGCTCACAAGTGGCCTTTGGACCACCAAATACTGTGTTGGGGAAGCTGAAAGATGCTCTCCAGACCATCAGCTCAGTGGTGGGCAACCATTCAGTGCATCTATGTCTTAGATGGAGGGAATGGGGGTCCCTTCTCTGCTTTACAGCGAGTGATTCACGTGAAATTATTCAATTGTTGACTCCGCAGTTCACTAACCCCGAATGTTCTATTTAGTGCCGCACATTCTAATTTCCCCCCTTTATTTCTCATTTCCAGCGATCTATAACTACAATGCTTCCCAAGATGTGGAGCTCTCCTTGCAGATCGGTGACACAGTTCACATCCTGGAGATGTACGAGGGTAAGTCTGGTCGGCCGTCTGCCAGCCTGGGGCAGGGAAGAAACGGTGGGAGTTACTTACTAATAAAGCGCTTAGGGGAAACATGACACACTCTGCTTCCTGCAGCAGCGCTAGTGAAAGTCCAGGAAGCACTTAGACGACACAGTTTTGTTCTGAGGGTGACAGAACAACCAACTGAATACACTTGATCTTAGCTGGAAGTCTGAGGAGCGGTCAGCCAGCTGAACACCAGAACACAGACATGCAGACACCAGCGTCGTGTGGACGTGTGAGGGACACACACACTGCCCCAGCCACTGGCTGCGGAAGTGTCAGCTACAGAGCTGGCTCGCAGGAAGGCACTTGGGAAAACACGAGGGAGAGACTTTGTGGTATTGCAGCGATTCTTTCAGAGAATTAGGCCAAGACTGCAGCAGGTCCAGAAAGCTGCTTGTGTGTTGCCTCCAAGTAGGTCGGACGAGGGCGGTGGTTCGGTTGACCCGTGAGTGGGCAGCGCTCAGGACTGCCTGTTTCAAAGCACCCGGCATGTCTGCACCTCGCCGAGGTCTCTGGCTTCAACTTAGGTGCTCTGAACCCTCGGAGGAGGCTTCCTGCACGTATCCACGTTTCTAACCCAAACCCCCAGAGCACAATAAAGCACCGTCAGGCCGATGAAGTTGAGGGTCAATGCCAAGAACAATCTTCAGGGCCCAGTTATGCTCTCTGAAGGTTGGCACAGGAATGAGTGGGAAGTGAGGCAGAATTAGTGGGGACTCTGCATTTGTGGGGTCCGGCCTCCCATGTAAGTGCTTGTGATGGTGGGATGGCAAAGGTGGTTCTCCAGGACCCCATGCAGGTTCCTAGGATGGGACACATGATGCAGGATGTGGAAGGGGAGGGGCAGGAAAGCAGGAGGAATGAGGCAGAGTTTGTCCATAGAAAAGCTAAGCCATCTGCCTGTCCGCGCAGAGGACTCTGCTGTTCCTGCTGCCTCTCTTTGGATTTTGGCAGGTCAGGGTTTCGCGTTACCCTTTCTCCTTCTGCACAACTCAGTGCAACCATGTAGGTCCCAGGGGCAGGCAGAAGACAGAGCCTGCTGTGTGCCCTTCCCTTTCCATTCTCGCTCTGCTGCTTTCATCCTCATTATGTCAGGCCCAGCCAATCACTGGTTCTAAGCCACCAGGACAGTCAGCTTACCTTTTGCTTATGAAAACCACTTCAGCACTTATGAAGTGCTGAAGTCAAACCTGCTCTGACTTCACAAATCATACCTCTTTGCCAAGGGGACAGATTAATCCACTCTGTTTGGCCTCTTTGGGCATACATTTACTTTTCCTGTTGTACAAATGAAAAGCATATGTTTAATTTTTCTAACTTTTCCATACGGGCTTGGAAAGAATATATATTTAAGGGTCACTGGGTGTAAAGTTCTGCGTATGATAATTAGATTCTAATTCTTCATCATTTTTCAAATTTGTTGTATGCTAACTTTTGTCCTGCTTTTTCTGTTACTCCTAGAGCTGTGTTAAATCTTCTACCATGATTGTAATTTGTGTCTCTTCACAATAATGTCAGTTGTTTGCTTTTTGCATTCTTAGAGCTGTTTGGGGGTGTCTACCATTTTAGAAAGGTTATGCTCCACACTTCCAACTTGTAAACCTTTTATCGCTGTCTCAATCTGTAGTAATGCGTTATGCCTTACTCTATTTTTGTCTAAAATTACGGCCAACTCATTGGTACTTCTGGGTTCCGGTTTTTATCCTCTTGGCCTCAGAAGGCTATCAGGAATGTTCCTTTGTTCTTAGGCATTCAGGGATAATCAGCAGATTCCCCAGACAGTCCCAAATGCTGGGCTGGACATTTTTAGTTTGGGTCTTTTTCAGGTCTTGACTTCATAATTCTTCACTGCCATGTTAACTATCTTATGTGTGTGTTGTTTTTTTTTTTCTTGCGGCTGGGACTGGGTTTGAACCTGCCACCTCTGCTATATGGGACTGGCATCCTACTCCTTGAGCCACAGGCGCTGCCCGAGCGTTTGTTGTTTTGCTAAGATTTTCTAATTGCCCTGTGGCGTGTGGGAGGAAAGAATGGAGAGTTGATCTAAAGTAAAGTCAGTGATGATTTAAAAATACATAATTGAAATTCTTTTTTTGTTTATTTATATGTGACCCCAGTATATATTTTTTGAGATGGTGAATTGAAGAACTTTATCTTGTTAGGGTTTATATTAGTAGTAATTTCTGGTGTGCTCATTATTTATTCTTAACTGAGTGGTTTTCCAGTTGGCCAATGAGCATTCGAGAAGGCACTGCAAGGGGTCACTGAACCACTATCCTTAAATATAAATATAAACACAGATACACGAGCGCCTCCGCTTCAAATATCATGAACTCGAGTCTGAAAAGTCCAAAACTCACCTGCGTCCAGTCTATTGCAGTTCACATAGTGGGGCAGTTGGAGGAAGTGCTGGCCCAGTTGACAATCATAAAGAAGAGGTTGACTTCATCCTTACTGCATCTTCAGTACAATGGCCCACACACAAGAAGTCAGTTTTCTTCCTAATTGCTGCCATAAAATATTTGCTGTGCCAGCCATTGAACTCCTTGATCTCAGAGAAGGACGTGAGTGCCTGTTCTTTAAAAGTGGATGCACGTCAAGGTGTAGACGGGGAGGAAGATCGAGAACAGGAGTCTGCAGCCTGGGCTTACCAAGTTCATTAACCACCAAGTGGCATATTGGCTTGACAGACAGATTACTACACGGGATTATATTTTTTCAGTAGCGTTCACTTTATGGGATTAGTTTTTTAGACTCTGCCTACCTTGCTAGATGCCATAGGTTCTTGTATCTGCTGAGTACTTAGAGTTCTTGGCCGGATCCTCAAATTCCAAATTTCAGCCAGTTGAGGACGAGGCGAGGGCAGGAGGGCTTTGCAAACATGAAACGCAGTGGAAATGCTGAGTAATACTAATGTTCTCTCCCTCCTTTGAAAAAATAAACAAAATGGAAACACCCACAGGACTGCTGGACGGGATTTAAGGATGGTGCTGGCACCGTGTTGTGGCCCCAGGGCCCTGCATCTGTCAGAGTCCTCTCTCTGCACGCCCGTCCCCACCCTGCCCCTGAGATACACACATTCCACATCTCTGTGTGTTTTTCCGGCGTTGACTGAGTCCTCCCAGACATGAAAAATTCTTTTTTCCGCCACAACGGAACACCATTTGGGGCTCTCCTTTTTCTGTCTCCTGCCCTGTGCTTGAATGACTGATCTCTGAGAGTGATATCTCCTCGAAGGCAAAACCTGTCTCTCTTCTGTCTATAGGGCCTGTGCCCACCTAGCTGCTGAATGCATAAGAGAAATAGAAGCCCAAAGAAAGCTGGTGTAAAGATCAAAGGGATCAGAGGTCACTTCCACAAGACCTGGGATCACAAGGCAGAGCTGTTGTTCCCCTCCCATGGGGGAAGCACAAGGGGGTACCAACGCTTCTCTGCCCCCCTGCAGGAGGATTTAGTCATTGCTCCAGCTTTTGTTTTTAAATTACACCTTTATTGAGCTATAACTCAAATACCATACAGTTTACTCATTTTAAGTATACAATTCAGGGGTCGTTTACTAAGTAGCACCGTACACAGAGTTGGGCAGCTGTCATCGCTGTCTACTTTCCGAACATTTGCATCACCCCAAAAGAAGCTCTGTACCCATCAGCAGTCATTCCTGCCCTGGCTCTAGGCAGCCACGAATCTACTCTCTGCCTCTCTAGATTTCTCTATTCTAGACATTTCATATCAATGGAATCATACAGTGTGTGGTCTTGTGTGCTTCTTTCACACCGCACAGTTTTGAAGGCTCATCTGTATTATAGCATGTATTAGCACGTCATTTCTTTCTAATGCTGAATAATATTCATCGTAGTATATGACATTTTATTTACCTGTTCTTCAGTTGACGGACATTTGGGTTGTTTAGACTTTTTGGCTATTGCCAAAAAGATTGCTGCTGTGAATATTCATGTACAGGTTTCTCTAGGGTAGAAATCCAGGAGTGGAATCGCTGGGTCCTAGGGGAACTCTATATTGAATGTTTTGAGGAATTGCAGACTGATTGAGCTGTGGCTTCAAAACAGAAAAACACAGTCCAGGAGAGAGAGCGTCTGTCACTCATTTCTCTCACTAGTTCCTTCTTCTGACCTCATATGTGAACTTCATCTGTCTCTAAAAGACAAGGGAGAGTAGAATTACTGAGATGTTACATCCTGCTCATTCTCTTCTAGCTCCCCAAGAGTTCATTGCCTTCAGAGACTTGATCAGGGAACACAAGTGCTCAAAGACTGAACCAGCCTTTGGTTATTGCTGTGTCTTTGCTGCTTTAACCAGGGCAGGTGTTTGGTGGTGAGATTACCCATTCTTTATCGCGAATGTTCTTTCCCGCCCCACATCCGTGGCAGAAAGAGCACTGACACCTGGACATTCCGGTGACAGTCATTTATTCGTTCAACATTACTTGCTGAGCACCTACCATGTGCCAGGTGTGTCTTTTGAGCATGAGAATTGTTCTGGGCACTGAGGTCTCTTGAACAACAAAGTCCAAGTTCTTACTCTTTGGGTTTGCATCGGAGGGATGGATAAAAACAATTAACCTAAGTAAGAAAACAAAAATGTTCGGTGACAGTCTTGGAGTTGCCATGGAGAGAAGAGGGGGTATTGCCCGGACCAGAGCGAGAGGGTGAAGAGTAGGAACCACTTCAGATTAGGTGGTTGACTGTCCTGGTCAAGACACTGCCCTTCTCCTGCATCATAGTAATTTCATTTAAACTTGAGTCACTCTTTGAATAGAAAGTGATCAAGTGTAAGTGCTTTGAAAAATACGTAGTGCCTTATAAATGTAAAGTGTCCAGCAGCCTGTTCCCATGGACACGCCTCTCCCGTGAGTAGCCACAGTCTCGTCACATGTGGTTTCAGGCCCAGGTTCTCCTGTCCCTCCAGTACTGGTTTCTTGTATTTAATTCACATCCACTGGGTAACTCTTTTTCAACCTCCATAAACCACTCACAAGCTCAAAAGAAAGGGCTACTCGTGATAGTGGTGATTTCTGCGGTAAAAACAACACAAACGGCCCTCATTGGAACCGATCCGGTAAGGTAATATCTCCGAGGTTCCCAGAGGCAGGTACAGCTCGAAGTTTTATGTCATTTCGGGGGAGTTTGTAAAGGACAGCCCACATGCTGGCGTCTAAGGAAAGCGAGATCCTGGAAAGTTGAAAGAAATAAAATAAAATATAAAGCATTTGTATATGGACAGGAGATCCCCAATACACTCTTCTTATTTCTTCCTTATAGAATGAAGCCAGTTTTAAATTGTACGTTAATAAAAAAATTCACTCCCTTATAATATGAAAAGAAAAATGATCATGACTTGAGCTACACGTGCTTTGAATCTCACCTTTATAAAGCAGGCCTTCATGACAGATCAGTTACGTGGCAATGAATTTTGTCTCTGTGGCTGACAAAACTTTCTCACAGTAGAATAAAAAAGGAGAGAGTGCACTTGATGTGTTTCAAGCAGACGAGACTTAATAATCGTTGTTTTGAGATGCAGTCATAAGAACCCTGTGCGGGACCTTATGCTGCAGGAAGGCACCTAGCGGAATGTCTGATTCTGGAAAATCTGTTGTCACATTTTACTGTCCTTGATATTTGACCAACCTTGTAGCTGAAATCTCTCTCTTATTCCTCCTTCCTACTCATTTCTTTCTCTACTTGGTCAACGGTGCCCGGTGGTCACAAGGCAGATTGAGAGATAAAATATTCAAAATCAATTTTAAAAATCAGTTCTTAATAACATGTATCTGAATCTCCGGGGCATAAACTGCACCAGAACCTTCGATGTATCTGTAACTTTTGTTTACTTTTGTTACTCCACTAATCAAGATAATTAAAAGTTTATTGTCATTCAGAAGCCATACCATCACCGTGATCTAGTTACAGAAACAACTGCTTTTTCAAAAATACAAATGGCAGTGAGCCCAACAGCTTGGATTTTTATGATAAGCGCTGCGTGCAGACATTTGCCTTGAAAGCAAATTAGGCCGTGTGGCATTTTGTGGAGTTTGCTTGGTCACTTCCCACATCTGTTTGACCTTTACCTTAACTACAGATTGTAAGCCACTGCTGTTGGGGACATATGTTCCCGAGACCTGTTTTTCACGAGATATGTGTGGCAGTAGCAGTGTGTTTACCAGAAAAATTGATTAAAAGGAAGGCCAGTGAAAAATCTTACTTACCTCAGAATTAATCTTATCAAAAAAGAGAACGTCTTCTTCCTATTTCTCCTTTTGAGACATATTTGAATATGCTACATTTCTTTTCTTTTTTGAGACAGAGTTTCACTAAGTCGCCCTCAGTAGAGTGCTGTGGCATCACAGCTCACAGCAATCTCCAACTCTTGGGCTTAAGTGATTCTCTTGCCTCAGCCTCCCGGGTAGTTAGGACTACAGGTGCCCGCCACAGCGCCTGGCTATATTTTTCTTTTTTCAGATAGAGTCTCATTCTGTTGCCCCAGGTAGAGTGCAATGATGTCATCAGCTCACTGCAACCTTGAATTCCTGGGCTCAAGCAATCCTCCTGCCTCACCTTCTCAAGTAGCTGGGACTACAGGTGCATCCCTAGCTAATTCATTCTGTTTTTGATAGAAATGGGATTTCACTCATAGTGGTCTTGAACTACTGACCTCAAGCGATCCTTCTGCCTTGGCCTCCCAGAACGCTAAGATTATAAACATGAGCCACTGCTTTGGGGGGAGATGTATTTGAATATGCTTCTAAAATTTTATCTTTAAAATGTGCATTATTCAGGTATAGGCATATATGGAATCTTCTAGTGTAGAGGTAAGAACTCTTTTTTGAGTGATATTTTGATTCCTTACTCTGTCTTGAACTGGTACTTGGAATTGACCTGTTTGGATAGCTCCCATTCACCTAAGAAGACAAAGTCAGCCTGAAAGCAATTTAAGAATGCTTTGGAGGAATGTTCCCAGTAGATTTTTGTATTCCACAAATTTTGGACTCCAAGGGATCTTGGTTGGATTGAGGGGTCAAAAAGGGGCAGTGTGGTGGAAGAGGCATATTCCATCCCATGCACACACACACCCACTCATGGCTGTCTCCACTCCTCTGACTGCTGAGCCATTCATATCATTTGGTGTGTAACCTTTATTAAAAACGCCTCAGTATCTTATCTCCACATAAACCACCGTAGTGCTGGGTAAGACTGAGTTAAACATTAGCACAAGGAAAAAAATATTAGTATAAGGAGAAAGTCTTAGAGGAAGGTTCAAAGTTGATTTAGGGCAAATGAGCATAAGAAATCTGTCCTCTTGCATGTAAGTGGAGAAAAGGTTACATTACATATGCACCTGTTTCATTCATAGTAATATAAGAGTAATTTATGATCTTTTTTTTCAATTAAATCATTGCTGTGTACATTAATGCAATCGTGGGGTACAATGTGCTGGTTTTATATACAATTTGAAATATTTTCATCAAACTGGTTAACATAGCCTTCATAATTTATGATCTTGAAAGAATATGATGATGAAAGAATTCAAAGACTCAATATTGTCAAAATTTCAGTTCTTCCCAGCTTGGTTTATAGATGTGGTGCAATCCTAGTTAAAATTCCATTATCTTTTCTGCTATTTTCTTGGGGCAGGGAAGTTACCGTGTTGGGAAATAAAATGATATCTTCTTAACTGGCACCACAACTCTGGGGTGAAGCTTCCTCTCTCATGGCGTCTTGACTGTATCGTTAGTAATTTAGGAATAATTTAGAGAGGTTCTGCTCCTTCTGAAGAGCACAGGCACATTCCTCAGAAAAGAAATAAAAAAGAACTCCAAATAGAGTCATCAGCTGTCCTCAAAGTACAAAGCCCTGAGAGCTGGAGATAGTTCCTGGGCCGTGTCTTTGGGCACCTTCAGCTCCTAACTTGTCTGACACTGTTACACATCTCTCTGTGTGCCAGGCATCCAGTGACTTTGATATACCGAATCTCGTTCATACAATCCTGGAGACCAGAGGGGTCGATGTTCTGTGAACGGACATGAAAACCAAGGTTAAAAAACTTGAAGAAGTTCACATAGCTGTTGAACGGTGGGGCAGTGATCCGTGCCAGGGTCCCCTGGAATCCAAGTGCACTGTTCTTTCCACAGTATGTGGCCCTTTGGGAAATGATGTGCTTTGGATAAAACATGCAGTCTTCCAAAGGGGGCAAGGTTTTTCTGCTTTTTAAATGCTTGTCAGACATTTTTACCAGTGCCCCAAATGGACCCACATTGGAGTGAGCCCTTTCTGAACCTACCATGGTTTTTCCGCACAAACTTGCCCCTCCAGCCGGGTGGTCTCATCCTTCCCCCAAAAGAGATGAGATTGAGGTTTATCTTCTCAATCAAATTCCCTGAACCCCGCAGAGTTTAGCACACTTCTTTATAAAAAACAGACCCCATACAATAAATCTTGCTTGATTCACTGTACTCTTCTCTGGTTTGTGTTTCTAACTCAACGCTGCCAATAAAACAAATCTAAGGACTTCTAGCAAATTCATTGCTGCTCCTGATAAAATTACACAATACCTCCTGTCACGGTCAACTTTCTTGAACTGGTTGACTAAGTTAGAGGAATTCATCATGGAAGTAGAAACTTATACTTTTAGCAAGGACTAACTGCTAGCTGGATTACCTTACTTTAAAAAAGAGAGGGAGGGCTTGATGCCTGTGGCTGAACGGGCTGAGGCGCCAGCCACATACACCTGAGCTGGCGGGTTCGAATCCAGCCCGGGCCCGCCAAACAACAATAACAGCTGCAACCAAAAAAAAAAAAAAAAATGGCCGGGCGTTGTGGCGGGCACCTGTTGTCCCAGCTACTTGGGAGGCGGAGGCAGGAGACTCGCTTGAGCCCAGGAATTGGAGGTTGCTGTGAGCTGTGATGCCACAGCACTCTATCCAGGGTGACAGCTTGAG